>JZKD02S1862241.1:565531-578134 GCA_000966675.3 Picea glauca | reverse complement strand
TTAGTTTAGATTACTGTTATTTAAAAGACAGTTGAAATTAGTTAATTGTTAGTTATGATGCGGATTCAACCTCTTTGAAAGAGGAATTTATATAGAAATGAATCCATTGTAAAAAAAGGGGGGGAAGTCGGGAGGAAGCTCTGAGGGCAGAGAGCTCCTGTATGGAACAGAGAGTTATTTTGAGAACCAGAAATGAAATTATACACAGTGACGCGTTTTCTTGAAATTCTGAGATTCATTACGGTCATTTCTTTTGCTATGTCCTCTTTTTGTCTTATTATCTATCTGTTCTTTTGTYGGCTGAGTTAAATATGTTTGGAATTCCTTTTAAATGCTCCTTACGCGCAGTTGATAAAAGTTTTGTTTTCATGGTGACTGTTCAGAATTCACTCCTGATTAGTGCTCTGTATCTAGTCATCAACCTTTAGTTTTCTTCCAAAGTCATAGTGAAAATTCCTCCTTGATTGATGCTTTCACTATGGTGGCCCTTTCCTTTTCTTTTTCCACTATTAAATCATGATCATTTATAGTTGAAAGAAAGACTTACCTTGCCTCATTTTATGCAAGTAATGTGATCCCTGTTGTGATATCCTCCCTATGGTTTTCACTTGACTCCATGCCCAATGGACTTATTTTTCCTGTATCAACCTCCAGACCTGATTAAACATCTCTTATAATAAGAAATCTGGCCTTCTTACTGTAATCATTGAATATTCCTGAGTAAAGAACCCTTGGCTGTTTAGAGAACTGTCTCTGAGTGTATTAGGTCAGAAGTGCACTCAAAATAAATTTTTAGGGTTTGTCTTGCTACAACCCAAGTCAAGTTCTGAATGATAAATAACTTTTTCATTTTAAAATGTGCTAAGGCTTGGCTCTATTACAGCCTAGAGTCAACTCTTGCGACAACATTTTTTGGTGTCGTTGTCGGGGACGGAGGACGAAGTTATCTTCCCTGGGGTACGACAAAGTTTAGATCTGTCTCTTGATGGTGAACAAGGGATAAGCATTCAGTTGGCTGTGATCATTCACCATGGATACTCCTTGGTTCGTAGACTCTACATGATTTTGTTGGCGACTCCACTGGACTCAAATGACGAGCTCATTCGCTGCTCGGATTGCTGCAAGGTTTGCTCCTCTGGACTTTGCAAATGTTTATGGATTTCCAAACACTGTTCCAGACATTAAAATTTGGGGGGATATCCTTCCTAAATTCGGAGAAGATGAGGACGACAATCCCGGTCAACATTTGTTTGAATTCCACAAGCTCATGAAAGAGTTAAATGTACATCATGAAGACATCCTCATGAAATTGTTTATGTTTTCATTGGGAAAAGATGCTAGACTCTGGTATAAATCTCTACCCCATTCTAGTATTCCTTCGTTGAAATGTTTTCACACACTTTTCCATCAACATTGCAAGAGAATGTATTCTGCTGAAATCCTTTTTGAAGATTGTTGTGATACAAGTCCTCTGGAGGAGGAGGAAGAAACAATAGAAATTTCTCAAGTTGATGAAAACGATCAATATGAGGAAGAGTTGGCTCACGAAGATACTGGATCTTGTGAACTTACTCAAGAGGAAGATGTAAATCTATTTTTAAATGGCGACAATCAGGTATTTCGACTCTTGCGACAACACATGCAATTCGACTTGTGGCACAATTTCAAGCAAAACCAAAGGAATATCATGTTTTGACAGTAAAGAGGATATTCAAATATCTCAAGAGTACAAAAGTGTTTGGATTATGGTATCCAAAAAGGAAGGATCTATCACTTATTGCCTAAACATATGCATATTGGGCAGGCTGCATTGATGATCGAATAAGTACAAATGGAGCAACTTTCTACTTGGGTGAGTGTTTGGTATCTTTGCTAAGCAATAAACAATCATCAATATCATTGTCTACAGCCGAAGCAGAGTATATTGCAGCAACAACATGTTGTACATAGTTCCTATGGATGAAACAAACATTGAAAGATATATAGGTTGAGTATGATGAGCCCATTCCGATATTTTGTGATAACACAAGCACCATCAGTATCTCCAAGAATCCAATGATGCAGTACAAGACGAAGCACATTCCAATCAAGTTTCATTTTCTATGGGAACAAGTTGCAGAGAAGAACATTAGAGTTGAGTATGTTGGGACAAAAAAGAAGATTGCACATATATTTACAAAACCGCTTCCACGAGAATCTTTTGAGTATCTTTTCCAGAAACTTAGAATAGTTTCTACCTCTCAATGATTTTTGAATTTTTTTATTATATGTCATATATTTACACGAGGAAGCACAATGAAGAGGACAAAGGATAGTTCAGATAAAGGAAGCAACCCCAAGGAGAGTTCATTCAAGGGGAGCAGCCCCAAAGGGTAGTTACCTTTTTCCATTGATGTCAATGGGGGAGATATTAATCAAATAAAGAATAGAGGCCTATATTCAGGGGGAGTGATGGCCACAGGGAGGGCATGAGAGCCATGAATTTAGTTTTCATCAGAGTGTTTCCATCAATGTCAAAGGGGATGATTGTTGATTAATTGGGTTGGTTTTCATTGATGTCAACCCTTGAAACAAGTCTGGTAGCAAATTCCTGTAGCCCCAAAAGTGTGGATAAGGAACCCATGTTGTATGAGGAATAATGTAATGAATATCAGTGAATTTGTAGGAAATACTATTAGAGATGGATAGTACATGTGGTGTCGTTTCTGGTGATATGTGGTACATCACGTAGTTCCTCACGGTTGAGGAGATATGGCTTAGTGAAGTTGGATAACCCTCATGAGTTATCTAGAAGCTCCTAGAAGGTCAACGAAGTAAATTATTCTAGAAGGTCCTAGAAGAAGTTTACTAGTCAAAGTGGTTGTAACTAGGAGTTATTCATGGATAAAGTTGTTGCAATAAAAAAATAATTAAAAATAAATTAGTTGCAACAAGAAGTGGTGAGATTACTAATTGTGGATAAAGTAGTTGTAAGTGGGTTAAGTAGTTAAAAGTGGGTTAGCCCTAAAATAGGGAAGTTGGGTAAAACAGTTAGAAGATGACCCCTAAGGAAGGTACTTGAAGAGTATATATAAGAGAGCAAGGGTCTCTCATCGGTAAAAATTAAGAATATTGAATATCTCTTTTGTGAAATGCTATGGGCAGGTATTATTGACAAATATAAAGCAATGAGTTTGAAGCAGTGACACTCAATGAAGAAAGAAGTTGTTGGAGTCGAAGGGTCGAGACTGTGGTTACTTAACCAGGGTTTTTTTGAAGACATACGTCAGTTTCATAACTAAAAGGATGTGGACATCTGTGGGCCACAGTGGGACAAATCACGGACATCCGCCAATTTACTGAAGACAGGGTGAAGATCTAGTGTCAAAGGTAAAGAAAAGGAACACTGAATCCATCATTAGTAATAAGTTGCAGATCTTAGACGAGGCTATAGGAAGGTCTAATAGTGAGAAGATACATCAGAGCTATCTACAGTAAAAAAAGGTATGTTATATGATTATCTAAAGAAAGTATTTGGTATGGCCATGGGAGATTGAGATTTTTCCCTTGAGGGACTACTAGTTATATGGTATATTCTGTATAAGACAAATCTACATAGAAACATTAATATTGTATTGGTTTTTTGTTGGTTGGGACACTCCTTTAGGCATCTTGTTAAGAAATATCTTGTGTTATTTCGAGTATGTTTGAGAGTTTATGATTGATACATATTTCTATCAGTATAGGTTGTGATTGTATAACAATGAGAGTTTGATGTATGGTTGATGTGAGGGTTTCCTATATGACACATGATCAGTGAGACATACATGTGATCCTAGTGCATGGTTTTTGCTAGACATACTTGAGTCATTGATATGAGTTTCTATGACATCAAATTTTGTTAGTTAATAGATTACAATGACATGTTCTCAGTATTAGGTTTTATAGTAACAACTTGATAGAAACAAAGACAATGACAATGAAATTGGAAAATTTTTGCAGTAGTCCACGAGTTGCATAGAAGAGAGTCGTAGACATCTGCGAGTTGCAGTAAAGAAAGCCATAGGCATACGCTTGTTGTAGATAGATAGGTCACAGATCTGTAGAAAATATTTGAAGAAGATTGGTACAAGTTGTGACAGGTTTTCAGTGACAGTTGTGACAGTGACAAAGTTGATTCAGTGACGATGACATAGTTGATTCTGTGATAGTGACATGTTGTCTACATTTGGCATTTATATTTCAGGGAAGTTGGACAGGGCAAGGATATGTGGTTGTAGCCACCTTCTGGTTGTAGTCAGAGAACATAGGGGGTTGTATCCTCCTTTTGGTTAGAGCCAGAGAATTGGGGAGTTGGAGCTTCCCTCAGGTTATAACCTAAAAAATTAGGGGGTTGGAGCAACCTTCCAGTTGGAGCTAGAGAACAAAGGAATTTGGTTATTCCAATGAATGTACTTCTTAAAGACATATAAAAAATGCATTATGTGGTTTCCTCCCGCATTGGGTTTACACATAAAAATACTGGTGTACTATGTATGTGTATGATTTCTCATTGTTCATGATTTATTTATTTTGCACTTATTGAATGATATTGGTAAACTAATAATAACAACACTTATATATATTGTGGTTAAAAAGGATTAAAAAACACTATTACTGATTCACACCCCTTCTTAGTAATCCAACACCCATTGTGTCAAGTTCCCTCGAGAGATGAAGAATTTTTTTCTAAATATGAACATTGGTGAGCCACTTTCCTTGTTGAAGTAGTTGTATTTCTTATACTTTTCCTGTGAAAGGATGTCATGAACCTATTGGTGGAGGTGTTGGATCCATTCAAAAAATCTAAATGCATGATCCACCTTGGTCTGAGTGTGGGATGATTCTCTGAGTGGTGATTAAAAAATAAGAACTATATCAATGGGTGTTATTGGTTGGAACCCGAAGCATACCTAAAAAGGGTCATGGCCAATAGAGATATTTTGAACATATGGAACACTCTCATTCTCTAGAAGGTAGCATCTATAGATTGGACCATTGGGTAAGAGAGCACTAGGCACCAAGTCAATGGAATATAGGATGTGGTAGTGCAGAGGCACCCCCGCAGGTGAAGTAAATATATCTTTGTGCTCCTCTACAATATTGTAAACCTTCTTCTACTAGATAGAAAGGTCTTGAGTCGATGTTGTAGTGGTCATAATGAAATTTTGTTCACCTTATGACTAGATTGTGAAGAGGGAATTTTTTTTTGTCTAAGAGATTACTTTGCGACACTATTTTTATAATATCAATGAAGTGACAGTAGTCAAAGTTACCTTTGGTACCCTATAGAAATGACCTCCTAGAATAAAAATGACACTGTAGGGCCGAGACACATAAATAACATGACGTTTCCACATATATGGTTGTCCTAAAAGAAAATCATAGACTTCAACTGAGGAAACATCACACAATACCTCATACTTGAAGGGCTTGATGTTGTAGGATAGGTGGCATTGTTGGCTAACGTGGATGTATCATCCCTAGCTCAACCATCTGATGGTGTATGGTTGGGGGTGTGGCATCATTGACAACTTTAATCTCTTGAAAATATCAACTAATAATTTTTTTTTTCTGACTCTCTCTGTCAATAATTAATATAGTGGGGTCCACTTTACCCATATCTATGAGTGGAAGAGGTGCTCCCCCTCCTTAGGATCCTATGTTTACTCTGGTTGTATTGTCGTGGTCGCATGGTAGCAATGGGTTTTGCATCGATGATCAGCTTCCATTTATTTTTATCTAAATCAAAGTCTGAGTCATGCTCATATTATTTTTCTTTGAGCTCGACCACCAATTATTGTTTTGAGCGAAATTCATTAGTGTCGTGCCAAGGGATTTTGTGTAACTCACACCACTTTACGATGTCTTTCTTAGACTTCCCATCACCCTTCTTAGTTGTTTGCTTGGACTGATTTTATTGATATTGACTCTCCTTTATTTATCCTTCGTTCTATGATTTAGGATTTCCTTTTCCATGCTTCTATTGTGTTGCATTTTTAAACCCGAACTCCCACCTACCCCACTGCTTGAATTTATGCTCAATTTTGACTGCATATTTATAAGCAACTTCTAGTGAGGAGATGTCCAAGAAATCCATCTCTATTTGATTGTACTTGTGCATACCACTATGGTACTTCAAAACCATGAACTACTCAAAGTATTTGATACCAAACTTTGAGCACAAGATATGAAATATGTTAGTGTACTACGACAATTCCTGCTCTCTTTTTTGACATAGAGCTATCCATCTATTGTATTGGTCATCATAGTTTCCAAGAGGGTATAAATCCTCCTTGAGGGCATATATAAAGGCCACCCAAGTGGCTTCTCTCCCAAATGGCATAGATTCATCCACATTGTACCTCTCCCTATAACCTTCCCACCAAGATCTGACAAGGGGAAGGGATTTAAGGATTGTCAAGGTGATATTTTCTCTCTTGGAAACTTTTTGGACAAAGTGATAACCTTCTATCATATTCAACCATTTTTCTAGAGAATCTGCATCTATCTCTCCTTCAAATAAGGGGATATCAAAATTGAATTGTACCTTGAAGGGTGTCACACCTTCAAAATGGCTACTTGTTGAAGATTCCTTTACTTCCATCGGTAGTCGTCGAAGGATATGAGTGAAGTTTTCCATCATCTCATTCCTTTGTCTCACAAGGGATTCCTTGAGAAACTTCTTGAAAGGATATCCTGCTCCATTATATCTCTTTTCTTATGCTATGGGAGGTCGCTTGGGCTAGTGAGACTGGTTTTCCTCAAGAAAAACTAACTCAAGACCCACTCTCTATATCCTAACCTCATCGGAGACATGCTCTGAGAAAAAAAAAGGAGTATATTTCTCTAATACCACTGATCCATATTATGATAAGAACAAAATGATATATAAAAAAAAATAGAAAAGAACACAAAAATACAATGAAACCCATCTTCTATTTATGAATAAAATAGAAAAACAATGTAGAACAAAAACTGGCTAGAATGGTGGTATCTTATCTCTAAAGAGAAATAGATGTCAACTACATTCATTCACAAACAAGCATTACAACACACTCCATTGCATGATTAAAGGACCTCCTTCATCTCAATTATATATGATATAGTGAGAGGAGAATAATTCCCATGATGCATGTGGGATAAATTGGTTTAAGTTTACAAAATTCCATAGGCATGTAGAACACTAGGACTTCCCGGGGGGTCACCCATCCTAGTACTACTCTATCCCAAGAACATTTAACTATGGATATCTAATGGGATATGGTGCATTAAAATTGTAGGAATTAAATTACATTATAAATGGAGATGGCATTGCATTAAATTCCCCATCAAAACGGTGAATATCATAGTTTATCAAAACCACAAGCTCATAAACGTTGATTCAATGGAGAAGGTGGATGGCCACCGAGATCCACCCAGATCATAATTCCTAGTATTGGTTGATAATTTCAATCCTTTTCTTCGACGATGCGGGTAAACTGTGTCTAGTCTCTGTAATGGTATTTGGGGATGAACTATTTGCATAACCCTATCTTGTTTGCATGCATGCTTATGGTTATAGTGGAACCCTCTTCCTTGCTACCCTCAAGATTTTTGGAATTTAAGTTGTATGGTGTGATTTGATCCCCCCTCTATACATATGCATGTGGTTGCATCTTTCTAATTAAATTTGAGTTTCCAAGGATTCAACACCTATTCCACATAGCCCAAGAGATATGGACAATGTAAGATCATAAAAAATGGAAGAAACAAGTGTTTTCTTCCTACAATTCGATGAATACATGGTAAATGTGTTGATTTTTAGCTAGGGTGAGACTCTTTGTGCATTCATTTCCCTCATTTCCTCCCACATTATCAATTGATATCCTTCTTTCCAAATTTGGGCATAAACCCTCGATCCAGGAGGAACCAAAACGCTAAAAAAATGATCTTCTCAAATGATCTTTAAAATGACTTCATTGCGTAGAGGTCGATGAGATATTTCCAACGACATGTGAATCACTTCATACATATGTTGTATGAGGATGTTATGGATTTTCAAAGTTTTGGGAAAAATAGGGTAGACAACAAAAAATGGGTGCTAGGTGGCATGCCCACAGGCCGCCACATGGCCATCCGTATAGTTGAGTTGGAAGTAACACATGGCAGGATGACATCTCTTCTAATCATTCCTCATTGTTCTTAAACTTGGAAGTAACTTTCTCATATAACCTCATTGCAACATCTCTTAGCTCGAAAGGGACTTTAAGATCTTCTAACCTATTCCATAGGTTAGTCTTGGGCATAGTGTCAAAAGATTTTCTAAAACAAAAATAAAATAAAAATAAACAAGCAAGATCCATTTTATCATTACAACACTCCTCTGCAATGATCCTAATTGTAACAAGTTGGTCCACTATTGAATGGTAGCCTCTAAACCCAACCTGGCCCTTAGCTCTTTTTCCATTACTTTCTAGCCATGTACCGATCTTCTTTTCCAAAATAGTTTTGTATATCTTAGCTAAAATGGGGCTAATCATAATGGTCATATGATTACAGGGATTGATTTTATCCCCATCTTTAAAAATAGATTAGATGAGGCTTAGAGTCTAAGGATTCAGGAAGCCTTGTTGGATAGCTAAATTCAAGAGTTTATGTATGTGAGGGATGAGGATGGGTCCTCCAATTTTTAATATTTCACCTTGGTAACCTTCAATGTCCTTATCTTTTCCTTTTGAGAGCCTTTTAACCCCAACTTAATTTCTTCTATAGAAAACACTTCATCCTTTGTAGAGCTGTTTGGAATGTTGTCCATGACGTTACGAGATTTGAAAATAATTTTACGGTAGAAATTCCAATCCTTCAAGGGAATCCTATTATTTTCTTTAGTTTTATGAGCTACAATTTGCCTCCAAAATTTCTTAGGATCTATCTTAAATAGGTGCAAAATCTTCTCTTGTTTTATATTTATATAGTCTATTTTTTCCTTTTAATTAAGGTTTTGTATCTATTTATCTTATCATATGTTAAAGATGCTTTGGAAGCATCCCTAATGGATTTTCTAGCAATTTTACATTCATTATCATACCAAGGATTAGTTGTAATATTTTTCTTTTTACATATCACCTCAATAGAGACTTTGTTAATGGAAGTAGATAGGAATGTTGTAAAATTATGATAGTCAACTTCAATATTGTTCTGATATGATATGAGATTTAAAGCATTAATTAGGTCTTTGAAGAAAAGATCAACTTTATGTTTGTCAAAAAGTAAGTTCCTTTGGTTATAAGAGTTCTCTTCAATGGAGCTTTTGTGCATGGACAAGTTTAGAGATAGGGTTAAAGGTCTATGAGCAGAGTTAGGTTTGTGATAATTTAAAAGATCAAAGTTTAATATTTGGTTGTATATTGAGATATTAGATATTACATAATCCATGACACTACTACCCAACCCATGGATACAAGTCATCCTATTATATTTTGGCCACTTGTGTAAACCATTGCAAATCATTAAATCTTGATAACTACAAAGCTTGTTTAACTCAATACCAAACCAATTCTCGATCAGGTTTTCAAAGTTTCTTTTGTAAATGTTAGCTAAAACAAGGTCCTCCTCTAGCCATAGAGGATTAGATTGGAGTCATTAATTAAAATGATAGCTTAATTAGTTGCAGTTCTAGAATCTCTAGCATCAAAGTCTCCTAACAGAAGTATAATACCTTCATTTTTCATATTGTAGATATTGTGCTCTAGGATTTTGTAGGGAGAGTTCTTATCTAGATTGTTTTTTGGTATAAAAGTAGAGTTATTAGGTGCCAAATAACATATTGCTATATAATATTATTAGCGTTAATATATGATATCTCCATCCATATGTATTGATTGGCAAGATCTTTCTTATGAAGATGAATATGAGGAGAGATGTTCATTTTTATGTAACAAGATGCGCCTCCAATCGCTCTACGGGAGGACTTCTTGTTCCATGTTTACCACAAAACAAATCCTTCTATTTTAGGGATCTCACATTCTTCATGCTCCCAAGTTTCAACCATGAAAATAATTCCAATGTCACTCGAGATCCAACTTAGTATAGGCCCTTTACTCCATGGAAAACCATGACAGTTCCAAAAGAGGATCCATAGTGTCCCAAATTACTATTTATTGTTATCTTTTTTTGTCTCTATCACTAATAATATCCTTTCAATTTCGAATGATTGCCCATTTCCTTTCCTTCCTGGCTTCTTTCACCTTTTGAACTTCCTTCGTTAATTCAACTTGGTCCTCTGGAATGAGGTCTTCATTGATAAATATTCTTGACTATTTTAAGCTTGGATTTTTATTGAGTATGTCATATTTATGGTCATTAGATCTTACCTTAACCTAGATCAACCTATCGTCATGTTCAATTATTTCTCCCACCCTCTTTGCTTCTATGAGGAAAGCTATCTCAATTTGTGATTTATTTTTTAGTTCTTCTTTCACCACTAGGTGCTTTCTACATCCAAGTATGAGAGAGATGTGTAATTACTTTCGTTCTCAACATGGAGTTAGCAAGTGGTATTTGAAAAAAATTAATAACATAAAAATAAATTCAATGTCACAAATATATATAATTATGGTTAAAACATTTCAATAGCATGTTGCTCAATATGAGGGTTATGTGTAATTGCACCAAGAGTAGCTAGGTGCTCTATAGTCCAATATGGGGGGCAGTGTTACGTTACATGATAACAAAAAAAATGAAATAAAAAATAAACAACTATGTGTGTGTGTGTGTGTGTGTGTGTGTGTGTGTGTGTGTGTGTGTGTGTGTGTGTGTGTGTGTGTATAAAAGAGATTAAACCAATGTAGATCCATCTTAAACCCGAATCTATCAAGCACCGAAAGGGATCAAATTTCTTAATTTTAAATTTTTTTTTATCACTTGTTATGAAGAAATTAATACATGACATGGAATTAAATGATAAAAAATATTACACCTTGAAAAATATGATCTTTTTTTTTTGTTAGTAATCCTGAACCATGGCGAGGGATTGACCTATGGCTGAGATGCCACGACTCGGGGGCATCTAAGCCGTCAAAGTCACCTGGGGATCGCAACTGGCCTAGACCGCACCAACCCTTAACATGGGTGGATTTTGAGGTGTCCCCAGGGGTTTCGAACTGATGACTTTCACTTACAGAGTGCCTTAACAACACACTCCCTCATCGACTAGTCTAGACCTCGAGGACTTAATAACAATTAGACGACATGGGGGTGGGTTTTGATCCATTTATGTGTGCACATATCACAATATTATTTAATATCATATCTCTGGATGCATAAATTTGGTCTCTTTCAATGCTTGATAGATTTGGGTTTAAAATGGATTTTTTTTATATTATTATTATTATTTTATTTTTTACATTACAAACTTTAACTTTTATTTTATTCCATTAATATCATATGTACAGTTTAACCTATCAAAACCACTATATAAACTATGCCACCTTCTAGAACAAAGAAACTACAATTGAATAAGGTGACTGTAAGTGTGATATATACCATAAAACTCTAAAAAAATAAAATCTAACCTTTGAATATATATATATATATATATATATATATATATATATATATAAAGTGACATAATTATATATATATATAAACTATATCACATTTTAGAAAAAAAAAAATAAAACAACAAACAAAAACCTAAAATATATAAGATATAAAAACACCATAAAACTCGAAAAAAAAAATAAAAAAAAAAATCTAACCCTTAATCACTTTGAACACTTTGAACATAGATTAAAAAAAATGTGATAATAATACTACCAAGCATTGCAAAGTATTTAAGTATAGCCGTTGCAACCATGTCCTTGCAAATCAACCTATAACTCTACTTTTCACATGATCTAAACGATGACACCCAAACATCATAACTAAACCATGGAGATCAAGGTTAATGTTTTCATAAGTGGAACGACAAAACCTATGCTTGCCACTTTGTGTGCTTAATTATTTCACTATATATTTTGTTATCTGCGTCTTTTCAAGGAGTTTATGAGTGTTGTTTAAATATACCATGATTTGATTTCATATGTGATAAAAAAAGAAAAATATACAATTAAGATAGATCAAAATCATTGAATATTTAGACAATACCAGATCTAAATAATGACTTAAAATATAGAAGGCCTAACATATTACATCCTAGTGTAGTACATTACACGTCCTTTCTATTTCAAGCTTCTCAATACCTCCTTGTCTATAACTTAATCTTTTCCAAATGATAACCTTGGAGTTGTAAATAGAGAATTCAGGTAAAGAGTTGGAGAGAACTTTGTGAGTTTTTTCCATTTCCAATGTTATATTCAATTCTAATTTCTTAATTTCTTTTAGTGTAAATGTAAATGGTAAGTTCGATTAAATTTTTTTATATCAATATAATTTTATTTTAATTTAAAACTTTAGTTATATAGAAAAATTAAAACCAACATAAGTAGACATCTATTAAATATTGAAAGAGATTCAATATCTTAATTTTTTTTTATTTTTTTTATCATTTAAAATAGATTTAAGTTAAGATAAAGTGAAAGGTAATAATATTTTTATATAACT
>JZKD02S1862241.1:536207-549583 GCA_000966675.3 Picea glauca | reverse complement strand
GTTCATTTGGGTGATGATGCACCATGCAAAATTGTTGGAATGGGAAAGGTAAAAATAAAGCAACGCAATGAAAACCAATGGTTGTTGAAAGAGGTAAGACATGTTCCAGATTTAATGAAAAATCTAATTTCAACAGGGCAGTTGGAAAGTGAAGGTTGCGTATCCATATTTACAGATAAGACGTGGAAGGTCATCAAAGGATCATTGGTGATAGAAAAAGGAGATAAGGCAGGTACATTGTATTTGTGTACTGGAAATACTGAATCTTCTATCTCTTTAGCTTCTACAGAAGTGGATACAACACTATGGTGTCATAGGCTGGGACACATGAGTGATAAGGGTATGTAGATACTTTACAAAAGAAATTTGCTACCATATCTTAAACAAATTGATTTGGACTTCTTGTGAGCATTGTGTTTATGGAAAACAAAAGAGAGTCGGAAAAGAAAAGAAGAATGAAAGGTTAGAGCTTGTACATACAGATGTATGGGGACCAACTCAGGTATCATCTCTTGGTGGCTCTCGTTATTATGTTACTTTTATTGATGATGCAACTAGAAAAGCTTGGGTTTATTTCATTTGACAAAAATCTGATGTTTTTGATACTTTTAAGAAATGGAAAGATTTAGTTGAGAATGAGACAGGAAAAAGTTTGAAGTATCTCAGATCAGATAATGGAGGTGAATATTGCAGCAAGGAGTTTGATGATTACTATTCATACTATGGGATTTGTAGAGAGAAGACAGTTCCAAGAACACCACAAGAAAATGGTGTGTCAGAAAGGATGAACAGGATAATCATGGAGCGTGCAAGGAGTTTGAGATTGCATGCTGGTTTTCCCTTACAGTTATGGGCAGATGTTGTAGATATTGTTGTTTACTTAATAAACAAAGGACCTTAAAGCTCTTTGGATGGTATAATTCTAGAGGAGGAATGGACATGAAAAAACGTAAACTATTCTTTTTTGAAAACTTTTGGTTGTGAAGCATTTGTCCATATTGATAAAGAAAATAGAACAAAGCTTGAGTCTAAATCCAAGAAGTGTACCTTTATTGGATATGGTGTTAATGATTTTGGTTATCGATTATGGGATGATGAAAATAACAAAATCATTAGGAGTAGAGATGTCATATTCAATGAGAAGGTCATGTACAAAGATCAGTTGCAGAGAAAGAAACATGAAGAAGAAAAATAAGAATACACAGTGCTTGATGAAATAACTGAAAAAGAAATTCCAAAGGAACCTGAAAATCAAAATGTACAACAACAGGAGAAGAAGGTACCTCAAACACGTGCAAGTGTTGTTAGAATATCTACCAAGTTAAGTATACCCTCTGAACGATACTCTCCTTCATTGTATTATTTATTGTTGACTGATTCTGGTGAACCCGAATGTTATGAAGAGGCAATGCAGGTAGACACCAAAAATAAGTGGTAGCAAGGCATGAAAGAGGAAATGGATTCCTCGGAAAATAACCAGACTTGGGACTTGGTTCAGTTGCCTACGGGAAAAAGAGCATTGCAGAATAAATGGGTTTACAAGTTGAAGGAAGAAGATGGAGGAGAAAAGAGGTGCAAGGCTAGATTTGTTGTAAAGGGGTTTGCACAAAAGAAAGGTATAGATTTTGATGAAATATTTTCTCTTGTTGTTAAAATGACTTCAATTAGGACTATTTTAAGTCTTGTGGTAGTAGAACATTTGCATCTTGAACAGTTAGATGTAAAAACAACTTTTCTCCATGGGGCCTTGGAGGAAGAGATTTATATGCAGCAACCACAGGGGTATGAGGTCAAAGGGAAGGATAATTTGGTATGCAGGTTGAAGAAGAGATTGCATGGCCTAAAGAAATCTCCAAGGCAGTGGTATTTAAAGTTTGACATGTTTATGACAGAACAGGGTTATAGTAGATGTCATTCTGATCACTGTGTTTATTTTAAAAGGCTAGAAAATGGAAGCTATATTATCTTGCTATTGTATGTAGATGACATGCTTGTTGTAGGGTCTAATATGCATGATATAAATATTCTCAAGAAGAAATTAGCCAATTCATTTGCGATGAAGGATTTGGGTGCTGCAAAGAAAATCCTTGGCATGAGAATAACAAGAGACAAAAAAAATCGCAATTTGACATTGTCTCAGGGTGAGTACACAGAGAAGGTGTTGGAGAGGTTTAGAATGAAGAATGCAAAACCAGTTAATACACCTTTGGACAACCATTTCAAATTAACTAAGGAAATGTGTCCCAAGACACAAGAGGAGATAGAATACATGTCCAGGGTCCCTTAATCATTAGCAGTTGGCAGCTTGATGTATGCAATGGTTTGCACAAGACCAGATATTGCACATGCAGTGGGAGTTGTGAGCAGGTATATGAACAATCCAGGTAAAGAACATTGTGAGGCAATAAAGTGGATTCTCAGGTATTTGAGAGGTACTACTACTCATGCATTATGTTTTGGAGGTTCAAACACGTTTCCACGAGGATATCTAGATTCAGATATGGCAGGTGATAAAGATAGCAGGAGGAGCACCACAGGGTATGCTTTTACTATAGGTGGAACAACAATAAGTTGGATTTCGAAACTGAAAAAGGTTGTTGCACTTTCAACAATACAGGCATAGTATGTTGTTGCTACAGAGGCTAGTAAAGAGATGTTTTGGTTACAAAGGTTTATGGAGGAATTGGGAAACAAGCAGGAGAATAGCAGTTTGTACTGTGACAGTGAGAGTGCAATTCATTTTGGAAATAACTCAACCTTCCATTTGAAGACTAAGAATATACAATTGAGGTACCACTTCATACGATCCACCTTGGAAGATGGACATTTGAAGTTGGAAAATATACACACTAGCCAGAATCCTGCAAACATGTTAACAAAGGGAGTAACCAGAGAGAAACTGAGTTCCTGGTAAGTTTCAGTTGGTCTTCAAGAATGAAGATGAAGATGAGAAATTTTCTAGGTCCAAGAAAGTTCAGAGTCCATCATATACAACAGCGGTGGAGTTGTTGAGATCAGTCTCCAAGTGGGAGATTGTTGGTTGTGGAGCCTGATTATCTTCCTGATTCAGAGGTCCTTGCTTTCATCTTTGTTTATACCTCATGAATAATTTAAACCCCAAAAGTATGTACACTCTTCCACGCGGGAGAGTGAAGAGAGGGGGTACCCCATCTGTGGGGTTCGAGGGGACTACCCCCCTGGCTGGGGGGTTTGGGGGCGAAGCCCCTGAAGGAAAAATTGCCTTGTAAATGTATATTTTAATTTCATTGTAAATTTGGACCATTCATTATAAGGTCGCATATCTAACGATAGAAATTATGTTAGGGTTTTTTTCCCTAGAAGGCAACCCTCTGTTATGAGGGAAATGTATTGCAGCTATGCATTATTGCGAGTATTGTATTTTGAGAGAGGAGACTGTGAGAGAAAGAAGAGGAAGTTACAACAGGTTTTGTTGTAGGTTGTATCCTTTCATTTGCTGGATAATAATAAAGGAAGGACCTGGCAATTTCTCTAGTAGACGTAGCCCACAATGGGTGAACCACGTAAATCTGTGTCTCTATTTTATTGTGTATCTTCTGTGTTTTGTTTCCGCATTTGTTTTATTTTATTGCTCCGCGGTCCTGCTTTTCTAACAAAAACTCTTATATTTAGCATTATGATTTGATATCTCATTTTGGAATGCTCTTGGAGCCATTATTTCATTAGGGTTTAGAAAAACCCTTCCATTTCATTTTAGTTTTGGTGGTGAAATATCCACCCTAGATAGACAAAGAGGATGATTCATCCAGAGTCCTCGTTTGAGTTCATTGTGGTGTTTGGGTTCTTCGAGAGAGAGTTTGGAGGCCTACCAAATTGTGCAAGGTATTTGCGACATTTCTCTAGAGGGGTCTGATCGTTATTTCTGGAGGTTTTAGGAGGGTTTGGCGGGCCATTAATGAAGAAAAGTGGTGGAGGGATTTGAGATCCTTGGATCAATGGACATTATAGATTGCAATCTTTCTAGGTTTTCTTGTATTGTTTCTGTAGTAGATTTTACAGCTACCTATAAGCCATTAGATTTGTGTGCTTAAGAGTATTATGTAGTTGTTATTACAATCATTATATATCATTGTATTGATTTTGGGAGTTTCCATCCATAATAAGATTTCATGGTTATCTGCTCTATTTTTTGTGTAATGGGTGCATGCAATACATTGTTTGACAATGTTCATGTTTGAGAAAATTGTTTGTAAGAAGTTTACATCACCATTATACAATTGTTTGGCACATTTACATAAGAATAAATAACAATTTTGGGACAAAAAACAAAATATTCCCACCTAGCCCAGTTGGGGACATTACATCAAAATACAAGGAAATCGTGAAAATATAGAGGAAATAAAGATTGAGTCCCATAATCAGGATTATTCATTACTCCAATATCCACATCATCAAGGATTAAAGTTGACACCAAGGAAGTACTTCATTCCAAAGATCAATATGAGGAAGTTTGATGGAAAATATCCTATAACACAGATATTCGAGATGGAGAAACTCTTTGATCTACACCAAACACCAAGCTTACAAAAGGTGCCTATTGCATCCTTGTATTTAGAAAATGATCAATTTGTTTGGTATGAATGGCTTTGTGAAAGAAAAAATAATTATATTATCTCTTGGTCCATTTTTACAAATGAATTGATATCCCATTATGGGCATATTAAGAGAAATACATTCTTTAGTCGATT
Source organism: Picea glauca (assembly GCA_000966675.3). Taxonomy (NCBI): domain Eukaryota; kingdom Viridiplantae; phylum Streptophyta; class Pinopsida; order Pinales; family Pinaceae; genus Picea; species Picea glauca. The sequence continues at coordinate 544,856 of JZKD02S1862241.1, read as the reverse complement.
GATAAATCTCGAAAAAAGGGTCCAATTATAAAGCACATTCAACAATTCCAAAAACTTAGCCTCGGGGTAAAGAACATCCCTAAGGATAATTCGTTAGATCTCTTTATGGGTAATTTAAAGGAGAAAATTCAACATTAGGTGCATCACTTTGAACCTAAATCCCTATAGCAAGCTTTCAATATGTCAAGGAAAGTGGAAAACAAAAATATGGATACTAGAAGGGTGGCCATTGACAACTATAGAGAGCATCATTTTACCTCTCCTAAATTGACAAGGTTGACACCTCAACAAATGGATGAAAGAAGAAAAAATGGACTATGTTTCAATTGTGACAATAAGTATAGTAAAGGGAATAAATGCAGGGAGAAGAAATTATTCTACATAGGCTATGAAGAGGAAGAATATCAAGAATTGGAACCATCACAAGGTCTATATATAGAAGAGACTACTCCAACAACATCTTGTCATGCATTGGCCAACATCGGTACACATAAATGGTAATAATATTTATTGATTTTGGTAGTACCCATAACTTCAACAATTACAAATTAGAAAACAATCTCAATTGCTTTGTGTTGTGGCCACACCAACCCCCCTTTACTTTTTCTTTTACAAGCAAAAGTAAAGGAGCTCCCTACTAAAATTTTAATCCTATTTCCTGATCCTCTATTGCTTGAACCTAATGATATTTCTTTTCTTACCTTGAGGGAGTTGGGGTTTGATCTCGATTGATGATTGTTTTGATGGAGGTTTATTATCTCTTTTGATCTTACGATTTCAAATGTCTTCATGATTCTTATTTTCCCTATGATTGTGTCATTTACATTTGGATGATAAAATTGACACATTATATTCATACCTTTACATATTCCAAAGTTCTTGATGATCTTATGTGGTTGGAGAGTTTCTAGTGCATGTCTTGAATGAGTTTAATGTAGTTTATTAATCATTTTTTTGATTTACTTATTCAAAGTTTGCATACTATTGCTAGCATGTGGTGCCTAACATCTTCATCCTTATACTCTCATGTATTGGGAAACTATTAGCCTAAATCATAAGGTCACTAATCCTTTTTATATGCTGAAAATTAGGTACATGTAGCCATCATAATAGTTATTTAATCTAGATCATATATGATTTCCTTAGATAAACCTCTCCTCTTCATGTTCTTCACTTTCAATATTTATTCTTAAGTTTGCTTAAGGGAAAGGAAATACAACATTTCTCATGTATTTGTGAGTGTCCTTTTAATCACATAACTGATCTCGCCTCTTTCTATGGTTCCAGAAATAGGTTAGCAGAATTTGTTCTCTTCATGATTGCTCCAACCTTGAGATACATGTGGGGGAATACCTTGATCTCCTTCCCTTTTTTCCTTCCTTTATTTGAAAACCTAGGCCCAAGGCTTATTAATTTTTCTGCTATTTTCATCTTTTCTTTTCCATAAACAAACTCCATAGTTGGATTTTTCTCAACAATATATTTCCAATGATTGTAATCATACTTAAATCCAAGTCCCGGATCAAAAGTTATGACCTCCCAAAGTTTCCTAAGACAAACTCACCTTTTCCACCTCACTGCCACATCGCTCCATAGGGTTCTCTCTCGCCTATTCCATCCAAATTGATGTTGACGCATGGTGCTGATGTGGCATCCACTACCTTCCTTGATCTTCCCCGCTATTTTTCCTGACTCTTCTTCCCATCCTTCCAATCACATACGCCGACAAAGACATTGAAGCTTCATTGTCCCTAGAATTCACACTCTTCATTATCAGAGTACTTATCCATCAAAGTAAATCTACTTCTAATATCACAAATAACTCCGACAACCCTCCCTCGATGAATGGTTGAGATTGCATTTCACTCGCTACTCGATTGACGACCTTCATTCATTCTCGGAGTTGATGGCCTTATGACTAAAATACCCAAAATACATATATTTATGTATGTTTATTTGATTAGCAAATGTTCCTTTGCTGCCTCAAATCAAATCCTTGTCTTCTTCTTTCGCACAACAACGTTGTTCACAACTAAATTCTTTGGTGAATTACGCAGGCTCTTTTGAAGCTAAGCCCCTTTTCTTTCTAAGAAACCAACATCAGAACCACAAGCTTATTACTTTGTAGAGTTTCACAATATTAAAGCTAGATCATATTGCTAGAGTGAAACTCTCTCGAGCCATCGATCTTTTCTCTGAGTGGATGGTCATATCTTTTTCATGCGACAATATTCGGGTTGCAACTTTGGATGGTCAGAGTTAACATTCTGAATAGTCTCCTTCACACTCCAAATGAATTTTAATCATGATCATTGATCATCACTGAAAGGATGATCCATATCTTCCATGTGAAGAAAAGAGCTATGGGGGAATATTCTTTGATACCCCTTGTCGATACCGTAAAACTCCACAATACTTCTTGACGACGAATACTAAGCTTTGAATGGACGTCATCACCCCTTTTTCAGTCTTTAACCTTCGAAATAGAAATTGAAGAAGGAATATTCTTCGATTCTTTTCTTCAATTCCTTTTCATTGGCGCATTGGAGTAAGCTACGAAATATATCCTCCGATGGATGATGTAGATTTCTCTAGATCCATTGAACAACGACATCTCACTCTCAGAGTTAATATGTCGGGATGGGAATTGAACTAGAGATAGGAAGACTCCGATGCGAGGATCCAAACACACACTATACTATTTTTGGGGTTCGATGGACAATTGATCAGAACCATTTATCTAGTGGTATTTCTCTTTTGCATGTTCAAGAATCAATGGTCCATATTAACCCACGGGCCTCATCAATGGTTGTTGAGTGACAATTTTTAAATGACCATAACATTTGATACATGCATCAAAATGAGGCCTATGATACCTCGTTGGAAAGGTATCGGGAAGGGGAATGAAATGGTATAGGTCTCCATGCCAAACAACTAATATAAGACATCAAAAAATGAAGAAAATAGACAACCACAGATTTGGGGGGAAGAATGGCCATACCAACTTCTAGTAGTCATATCTGGGGCTATGAGTAATGAAATTAGGCCTGAGATATCTTGATGGAAATATAAAAGAGAGTAGAAAAATATGGCATGGTAAAGATTGGCAGTGTGAAATATAAAATCCTCTGAAATTAAAGAACACAAATCATACTCGAATTTAATTAGAAAACGGGTGGTTTATGTTCAAATAGTCGCATTCAAAGCCACATGAGCCGAAATTACATCTGTAAGAGCACGATGAAATACTGAGATGAAGGAGAATAATATGGGATTAGCTTAGTCAAAAAATAAAAAAACTGAGCTAATAGGATGCAATATTGATGCTGGAAGACATATGATAAACATTAAAGCGGTCTAAGGCATGAGGGGTGAGGAATTCACTACCAGTGGTGGTGTGAAGGATAGTGACCTCAACATGCCAATATTCATGAGAACCTAAGAGGAATTCCCTGGTTGTATCATGGCCTGACACGGGGGTGTCCTTTTTCCAAAGTTGCAGAGAGAAAAGAGCCTATGGTTGGGTGGAAAGGTGTATGCCCATATTTAGTTGGCTGGTTATAGCTTGTAATAGATAAATATCCTTATATCCCATGAAATTGAACTATATTGTATGGATACTTTTCTATGGATTTTTTCTTGAATAGACATGTTAGTATGACTGAGATGAATCCTTTCATTATTTGAAAGTCTAATACATGGTGTAATATATATATCTGGTACACTTGTGTAGGTAGTAGAATGGTATCGATTCAAGTAAGAACCTGTGAGAGGATTAATAGGAATGGTTGCAATATTCCCTTAAAGGTCATGATAACTTAATTGTAATAATAGTATGAGGAAGGAAAATACAGGTAATTAAACTGCACATTCTTCATCCTCTTGACATGAATTAGTTGTGGAGGATCGAATCCTCATTTGGGTGCTAGATGGAAATCTTGTGCTTGTTGTGGATAAGGAAGGAGCTCAAAGAAAATTTTGAAAGGTTTAAGTCCTAATTCAGACTGTAATTTTGAAGAAAGTTCTGTATGGGTTAAGGAACCTTAAGACACGTACAAAAATTCCTGAAATGAAAGGAAAGGACTGCAACATGTGAAATACCCTGCCTTGAAGTGAATGTTCATAGAATGAAAATCCTTTTCCAAGATTATGAAGATAGAATGTCTTATCCCGTTACGAGTGAAGGATAAGGCCGAGAAGGCCTGGTAAGACCCCGAAAGATACTCAAAAGAGTTTCCTTGACTAGCTAAGTCTCGAGTCAGAGAATTATCCTGTAGAAATTCCCTACATTTGAGTCAGGGGTGTTCTTAGTCATTGATCTGGTCGGCTGAGTAAATATCATCCCTTCATCAAAAGAGGCATTTTTCATTGGGAACGATCAAACGTCGAGACTTGTGAAAATTCCAACAAAGATGGAAAAAATATGGTGGAACAAAGACCGTTGATCTGTCGAGATTGATATCGGTCAGATATGGACCGTTGATACTAATTGCATCATTGTGGGGGATATAATGTCGGTTATGACGATAAAGGTCATGAGAAATAATGAGAGCCATTGATCACTGCAGAGGCGAGATCAACTCTTAGCCGTAGATCTCCATAGATCTCATTAAGTGAGCCAAAAGGTTGAATGATTTCATGATGATGAGGCATGCCAACATGCCCTAGAGGTTGACATGTGTCAGCTTGTAATTGGTAGAAAGGATCGGGTGTGAGTCCCTGTCAGTTTTGAGTCTAGGGATAGGTGTCTTAATCCTATCCCTTAGATCTATAGGTTGAGAGATATCGATCATTGATCAATGAGTGGCCCTATTTAGGCATGGAGGCCCTTAGGACTTCACTTTAAATCTTAGTCGTAATATCTACAGGCATGAAGATCGAGATTATTGATACTATTTTCATCATCATCGATAGTAGACGATTGCTAAAGTGAGTGAAGGCCCATAGTGTCGATTATTATAGGGGTTTTGAGAAATAATGAGGGTCATCAATTTTTTCGAAGGTGATGATGATGAGATCTGGACCATTGGATCCATATGTGTCGTCGTTTGAGCATGGAAGGTTGGTATGGTTTCATGTTGGCCAAGGTTTCCAACGAAGATAAAGGAAAATGATGTCATGATGACATGGTGTGCCAACATAGCAGCTAGTGTGAATATGACATCCTGATGATGTGGTGTGCCAACTTTGAAGCCAATGTGTCTATCAGGGTGATATGTGTCACAAGTGAGTTAAATGAGGGATATGAGTGGTCCTGGAGGGGGTGATGGAAACCCTTAGAATTGTAACTACAATATAGACCATTAGATTTGGAAGTAGTGAGATCTCAATCGTTCACAGGTGGATGTTGGGCATGGTCCAAAAGAAAGGATATGGGCATGTGCCTACAATGATAAGGCAACCTAAGATGGAAGAAGGACTATAGATATGTTGGAAGTGATCTCGATGGAATATGGACCATTGATGCCAGACTTCTCATTGTCGATGGTTCGTGATTTGAATGTTGGGTTCTAGAGAAGTGTCAATGATGATGAAGGATTGAATAAAGAATGAAAACCATTGATCAACGGATAGGCAATATTAAATCTCAACCATTGATATGTCATGGGTCCCACATGTTCTTCTAGTGATCAAGTGCTGGGATATATTTTAATCGTCATACATGATAGAAGCGTTGACATAATCAGAGTTGTTGATTCCAAAATCCTGAGAGATGTTGGATCTAGAGTTGATCCCATAGGATTTCTTCATTGGAGATGGACAGTTGAGGTGTTCCATACTCTACGGGGGAGTAACCCCCATGATGATGAATATATGCCCCACTTGATCAAAGTAGTTTACCTGGAGGACCCGAGGGGCTAGGTGGTAGGTTCCATGTCATTTTTGTGTAGGAGAGCATGAGTGATGGGGATCCACATGGATTCCATGTGGCAATGAGATGGATTTATTCACTATAGACCTGATAACTTCAGGAGGTTGTATATTTTGATCCATAGCTCAAAATTGAGCATGATTATAGTAGTTGGAAATCTCTCAGTGAGCATAATCCATCTAGGGGGTTCATTGAGGTAAGTGAACTGAGTGGAAAAGTGGAAAATTTTCCACCCCACTAGCCTAAGTAAGGGTTACGGGGTCGGGTGTCTTGCATCCTTGTCGTTTTCTATCAGAAACATATCATCCACATACAATACCAAATAAATAAGGTGATCACCGATTAATTTGAAATACACACAATGATCCACTTTTCTCCTTGTGAAGCCAAGTCCCAACATATAAGTATCAAATTTTTGATACCACATACTTGGTGATTGATTTAACCCATACAAGGAATTTTTCATCCTACATACCATCTATTTCTTTCCCTTCACAATAAATTATTATGATTGCTTCATGTAGATTTCTTCTTCCATATCCCTATGTAGGAATGTTGTCTTCACATCCATATGCTCTAATTCAAAATCAATTGCACCAACAGTAGATAAAAAAAATCTAATTGAAGTTAACTTGGAAATAGAAGAAAATGTCTCACCGAAGTCAATTCCCTCTACCTTGGAATAACCTTTTGCTACTAATCGAACTTTGTATTTCTCCACTTTTCCTTCTAGATTTAGCTTCTTCTTAAACACCCATTTGCTGCCAATGGGAGTTCATCCAATTGATAACTCCACAAGATTCCAAGCCTCATTCTTTTCCAAGGCTACCATTTCTTCGACCATGGCCTTTTTCTAGAGTTTTCATCCTCGAAATCCATTTCCTCCTTAAAATATATAGGATCATCATCGGTAATAGACAAAGAAAAATTTGAATGGAAATCGGGTCGAGTATACCTTTTCGATTTCCTTATTTCCTGAACCAATCTCCTCAATACTAGAGTATGAGGATCTTATTCTTTTAATTCATGTTCTTTTGTAGAGTCTGATTCATCATCCTTGAACTCAAACTCTATTTTATCTATAGTTCTTCCTTCCCTAGTAGGAATTCATATTTGAAAACATCTTTTATTTCTCTAAATAACACATCTCATCTATACACAACCTTCTTAGTTTCTGGGTTCCAAATCTTATATCCTTTCATATCATATTTATACCCAATAAAGATACACTTTTCAACCCTTTTATCTAGCTTAATCTCATTTTCCTTTGGAACATGAACATATGCATCATAGCCAAATACCTTGAGATGTGCGAGAGAGAGTTTTTTACCAGTCCATACCTCATGTGGAGTATTTTCATCAAACATTGACGAGGGTGATTCATCGAATAGGTAACATGCAGTACCTACTACCTCTTCCTAGAATTCTTTTCTTAACTGAGCATCACTGAGCATACACCTTGCTTTTTCCATCAACATCATGTTCATCCTTTCTACAACTCCTTTCTTCTAAGGTGTATATGGAGTATTCTTCTTCCTTTCTGTACCACACTTCTTACAGAACTCTCCACCATTATTTGTCCTCAACACCTTAATTATTTTCTCTTTTTTATTCTCCAGAAGAGCCTTAAACTCTTTAAACCTGACAAATACTTCATGTTTCTTCTCGAGGAAATATATCCATGTATTCCTCAAGAAGTCATATATAAATGAGACATAGTACATATATTTTCCTATTGATGGAACCAACATAGATCCAAAAACATCATTGTGCACCAACTTTAAAATTCCCTCTATGCTCATTTCACTACTGGGGAATCTTACCCGATTATGCTTCCCATATACACAATGTTGGATCATGTTGTCATTGATGCCACATGATTGATGTCACACAATTGATGTCAAAGGAACAATGTCTTGTCATAGTATATTGATGTAATTATTGATGGATCATGTATTTTCTTTGATGTAAATGGATTGATGCCAAGTGGAGTCATAGCCATACGATGAGATGCATAGATGAAGATGGATCGATATGGTTTCATTGATATATGATGATTAGATGAAGATGGATCAATGTGTTGTCATTTGATGCATAGTTGGATTGATGTAAAAGATGACTCATTATTGTCTTATCATGGTTGATAAGGAGTACAAATGGATGAACTCAAAAGTGGTCCCCTTATGGTGAAAGCCCTCATGGGAAGATTCTTTGTGGTGAACTCCAAAGTGGTCCCCTTATGGTGAAATCCCTCACGGGAAGACTGTTTGTGGTTGAGTTATCCTAGTAGTATGGTTAGAGAAATCATTCTTAATTGTGGAATAATGAGATGAATATCAGTGAATTTGTCAGTGAAACTATCCTAGATGGATAGTGCTTGTCAAGTCATTTCCGATGGTATGTGGAACGTCACATAAATCCTCACGGTTTGAGAGTTATGGCCTTACGAAGTTGGAGAACCCTCATATGTTGGCTTGAAGCCCCAAAAGGTCAAAGAAGTCAAAGTGCTTGCAAATAAGAGATTATTTAAATAATGAAGTGACAAAGTCAAAGATGATTATTTAGATATTAAAGTGAAGTGACAAAATCAAAGAGGATTATTTAAATAATAAAGTGAAGTGACAAAATCAACGATGATTATTAAATAATAAAGTAAATGGATAACTTTCTAATTATGGAAAGTGGTTATAATAAGGTTAACCCTAAAATGAGGAAAATGGGTTAAGTGGTCAAGTGTCTATTGGATACATGGACAAGTGGAAAATTGGGAAAAGTTG
>JZKD02S1862241.1:522772-535972 GCA_000966675.3 Picea glauca | reverse complement strand
TGAGAGAGAGATTGATTGGAGGATCTCATGGATGCATCAAAGTTTCTGTAAGTTTGAGATCATGACGACGAAAGTTTCAGAAGTTTAGAAACCCTAGTTTCTGAAGGAGTACGCGAGTAGCAGTGGGACAGAGTGCATACATACGCGAGATCCAGTGAGGAAGAATGTGTACACATGCGAACTGAAGGAAGGTAGAGCGTGTACAGTTGGATGAAATCATGGAGACTTGAGTGTGAGTTGATTCCAGGTGCTTGAAGTTTGAAGCAAGTTCCAGATCTGCATTCTATGGGCTCAGATCTTCCATAGAAACTATGGTATGGTTACATATTTGTCTTGAAAGATACTCTTTCTTATTATATGGTGAATTCTTAAGGAATTCTTGGTATGGCTGTTGTGATATGGTTATGTTGGTTGATTGATAGAGTGAGAAACACTCTTATGGTTCAGTACTGATATTATTTCCATATTACACTGGTTTCTTATACATGATTAAGTAGCATTCATATTGTATGGTTGAGTAGCATGAGTAAGTTGTTGGAGAGAATAGATGTGTTGTGATTGGTTATGGTTCAGACTGGACAGTGAAAGACAAAAGTGGATGTGATTGAAGGATGTAGAGGATTTGATTTTTTCATGGAGAGAAAAACCTAATTGTTCAGAAGGAATACATAGGTTGTAGTACAAATAGGCCGCGTACATACATGAGCTGTACTACTGGTAGGGTGCATACATATGCGAGTTTTACTACTAGTAGGGTGCATACATACTCGTGCTGAACTTCTGAAAGGTCGTGTACCTGTTGATAAATTGGTATCTGTTGAGGATTGATTCCTCTTCTCAGTTGGTGCTAAGTTGTGTAAGCTGAGTCTTGCATTGTAGAGTTGGTTCTCTTGTGGAGTTGTAACTCTATTCAGTTGTTGTTGATAACCCAAGGATTGTAGTCTGTAATAAAAAGAAAATTGTACATACATCTTGTGTTCTTTGTGTTCCTTGTGTTGATGACTTATTGATGGTATTTGTTGTTGGTATATGTTGTTGATGTATGTTCACATTTAACTGGTTATAAATGACAACAATAAGTAATGAGTAGATGGTGATTTCTAACTAAGGAGTTTTTGTGAAGGGGAAGTTTTAAAAAGATCCCTGCACTGATTCACCTCCCCTCTCAATGTGGTCGGTGTGTCCAACAATTGGTATCATAGCAGGCCTTCACTATAATCCTTAACAAGCTTGGAGGAGATCCATTGACACCCAAATGGATGATGACGTTCTAATCCTTGATGAGGAAAATTATTCTATATGGAGAATAGAAATGAAAGTGAATTTTAAGGAAATATGAGTGGGTGTTTGGAAAGAAACTATTGGTGGATCAACTCCTTTGAAGAACAAGTCAAAGTTTGCAGCTCAAAGGGAAGAAAAGAAGACTGATGCATTGGCTCTCAAGACCATTCTTAGTGGACTCTCAAGTTCTATCAAAGAGAGCATGTGACAATGCACTTTTGCCAAGGATATATGGCTAAAGCTAGAGGAGACATACCAAAAAAAAAAGGAAGACCTTGAAGACAACTTCATCAAGATCAATGAAGGTAAAGAATCTCCAAAAACCCATGATTGCAATAATTCAAAATGTGATGATGTTGAATATTTATCTACAAGTGAAGAAGAAAATCTAGAGATAGTATGTGTAGAATTAGATGATAGTTATCCCATGGAAGAAGTAGAAGAAGAACTATAAGAGCTTAAAAGGAAAGTTGAATGGGGTCTTTTTGAATACAACTATGACCATTGTTACATAGAATATATCTATCTTTCTGAGAACACTAAAAGGTTTCTTAAAAAAAATCAAAGGCATATATTGAAGTTAAAGAAAATGGTCAAGGAACAAGAAGAAAGTAAGAAGACTCAATTAGAAGAAAAATAAGAAGAGATCAAAAGCCTAAAGAATGGAATAGAAGAAAATAAGAAGGTAGATGATGAGATTAGAAAAAGTCTTGAAGTCAATGTCCATATCAAGACCCAAATTGAAGAAGCCAAAAGGATAGAGGAACTATTAAAGAATCAAGTAAATGAAAAGGAAGAGTCATGCCATAAGTTGGAAGTTGAGGTTTTAGATCTTAGAAAGAAAGTAGAGAAGTCAAAAAAATTCTTGAATAGATCAACAATCTTGAATGAGATCTTGGATAGTCAAAGATCACCAAATGATAAATCAGGTCTTGGATACAACAAAGAAGCTACACATGTTGAAGCAAGTGCCTCAAAGAAGCATGAGGTAAGTCCCTCACTCTCAAAGGATGGAAATAATGTTGGAAGTCAACCATCTACACAAGGCAAGGAAAGTTTCAAAATAACAAAACAAGGAAAACATCAAGAAACCATCCTTACATCTCAAAGAAAATTCAAGACACCTTCAGAATGGACAGCAAAGAAAAGGTATGAAAATGTTTTTCATGGTCAATGTTACTCATGTAATGAATATGGTCACAAAGCTTTGGAATGTAGATATTATGCAAGGAAATATAGTGAAAGATTTCATAACACCCTAGGGTTTTGGAGATGTAATCAAGCATGACACATTGATCTGCACTGTCACACCATGAGATGCTACAGATGTAGTGGGTTTGGCCACAAATCACAGAATTTCTAGAACACAAGAAGAAAATCCATGATGAGGACTTCATATAGCATGAATTGAAGAAAACATGAAGTTAGGAAGGGAGACATTTTTGAAAGGATGGAAGCCTAGAGTTCAAGTTATGAGAAGCAGGGACACCTTCAAAAGTGGGTGAAGAAGATTGATCAATCAGAACAAAGTGGCAACCTTAAAGGAAGCTCTAGTTTGACATCTTCAGAAGCATGCATAGGTAAAATGGTAACGGTCGCGTACATATGCAAGCTGACCTATGAATAGGTTGCGTACATACACGAGTTTTGTGTGTAGCAAGATGCATATCTAAGGTAAAAGTCTTGGGGAAAATGCTATGCATATGAGTTGCAACATGGTATAAAGGTATAACTTTGTGTTGCAGGGTTTGACATGGTTTGTTCCAGGATCTGACATGGTTTGTTGCAGGTTTTCATGATTACATGTTGGCATACATAATTGATGTATGAATAGAGATGACATATGGTTAAGTGTTGAAGACTATCTTGGATGCATGGTACTAACCTTAGAGTGTGGATTGAGACATTTTTCTATTGAAGAACAGTGCTGGTTGTGACAATGAAGTTTTGACACTTTGGTTATGAGATATATCATGATGATGCTAGCTAGAGATGTCATCTATCTATTGAGGAACACTTCTAGTACATGTATTTATGGATGCTTAGTATTTTCTATAGTAAATGGAGGTTGAGGAAGATCTGTTATGATACATGGCTGGTACATATTTGATTTTCATTGATATATCTTATGATGTATTATTAGAGGAATATTTGTTGGATATCTTGGTGTATGCATTTGGCATATGGATGGGCTACATATTGGGACATGTGGTTGATGATTTGATGAAGTGGTCATATTGTGCATCATTGATGATTCATAGCTTGATCTATAGTTGATGCATGATTGGTACATGTTTGGTACATTATTAGAGGCACCTACTAGTAGTATGATTGGCACATATTTTATGGTGGATATGGCATACATGCATGAGGACACATCTTGACTGTAGTTCATCTTGTTGTGGTATTGGTGCATGGTTGATTCAGTTTCTTGGTACAAGTGGTGAAACATGTTTAGAGCACTTGTTGATGTATAGATGATATAGTTGAGACACTTCATTGATTAAGATACATGATTGTGGCACTTGGTTCTTGGTAGAGGCATATCTTGAGTGATATGACACTTGTTTGAGGCACATGGTTGGAATGTTGGTAGAGGCATATGGTTGATGCACTCCATTGATGATATCTTATGGCATATGATATGGTATTGATATACATGGGTATTTTTCATGGTTGGCACATGATGTACTTGGTTGATGTTTTGTTCATGATTCTCTATTCATTGTTGACATATTTTTTTCTTCATGATGTATGGTATGGAACGAGTTTGATACATGGAGAGGTCCAAGGATCATCATAGAAATAGTAGTTGATCTATGTTTCGGTTGAGCAATAGCATTTGCAACAGAATCATATTGTAGTGGTAGCATATTTTTCATATTGCAAAGAAGATAGGGGGAGACTTACCCATAGGGGGAGTCATTTTTTCCCTATGATTCCAAGAGGAGAGACTTATGATATGAAAATATAAATACTTGGAAAATAGACCTATACTTGGATAAAGAGAACAAAGGAATAGTTCCAGGGGGAGCGATGGCCATAGGGGGAGCATGAGCTATATATCTTCAACATTACATTAGAGTGATATCCCTTGTTCAAAAGGGGAGAGATTATTTAGAGGAAGATCAAAGGCATTCAGACAGCGGGAGCAACCCCAAGGATATTTCAGGCACGGGGAGAATCCCCAAGGGGAGAATGACCCTTTTCCATTGATGGCAAAGGGGGAGAGATAGTCACATTGATGTGATTGAGATGCATATTGATGAAGAGAAATGCCTTGTCTACATGTTTCCATCAATGATTGGTGTTGACATCAATGTTGGTATTTCCGTCAATGCTAAAGGGGGAGATTTTTGGATCATGTTGTCATTGATGCCAAAGGATTGATGTCAAAGGAACAATGTCTTGTCATAGTATATTGATGTAATGATTGATGGATCATGTATTGTCTTTGATGTAAACGGATTGATGTCAAGTGGAGTCATAGTCATATGATGAGATGCATAGATGAAGATGGATCGATATGGTTTCATTGATATATGATGCATAGATGAAGATGGATCAATGTGTTTTCATTTGATGCATAGTTCGATTGATGTAAAAGATGACTCATTGTTGTCTTATCATGGTTGATAAGAAGTAAAAATGGATGAACTCAGAAGTGGTCCCCTTATGGTGAAATCCCTCACGGGAAGACACTTTGCGGTGAACTCAAAGTGGTCCCTTTATGGTGAAAGCCCTCATGGGAAGATGCTTTGTGATTGAGTTATCCTGGTAGTATGGTTAGAGAAACCATTCTTAATTGTGGAATAACGAGATGAATATCAGTGAATTTATCAGTGAAACTATCCTATATGGATAGTGCTTGTCAAGCCATTTCTGGTGGTATGTGGAATGTCACATAACTCCTCACGGTTTGAGAGTTATGGCCTTATGAAGTTGGAGGAACCTCATATGTTGGATTGAAGCTCCAAAAGGTCAAAGTTCTTGCAAATAAGAGATTATTTAAATAATAAAGTGACAAAGTCAGAGAGGATTATTTAAATATTAAAGTGAAGTGACAAAATCAAAGAGGATTATTTAAATAATAAAGGGAAGTGACAAAGTCAAGGAGGATTATTTAAATAATAAAGTAAATGGAGAACTTTCTAATTATGGAAAGTGGTTATAAGAAGGTTAACCCTAAAATGAGGAAAATGGGTTAAGTGGTCAAGTGGCTATTAGATACATGTACAAGTGGAAAATTGGGAAAAGTTGGACATAGGTGACTATGTGGACAAATTGGCCTAGAAGATGCTTCTAAGGAAGCTACTTGGAAAGTATAAATAAGAGGAAAGAGTCTCTTGTGAAAATTATCTCTTAAGAATAACTTGAAGATCTATTCTAAGAGAGAGATTAACTGGAGGATATCATGGACGCATCAAATTTTTCGTAAGTTTGAGATCATGACAACGCAAGTTTCGAAAGTTTAGAAACCCTAGTTTCTGAAGGAGTACACGAGCAACAGTGGGACAAAGTGCATACATATGCGGGCTACAGTGAGGAAGAACACATACACACAGAGGTTGAGGGGAGGAAGAGAACATACATTTGGATGAAGTCATGGAGACTTGAGTGTGAGCTTATGTCATGTGCTTGAAGTCGGAAGCAAGTTCCAGATATGCATTCTATGGGCTCAGATCTGCCATAGAAACTCTGGTATGGTTACATATTTGTCTTGAAGGATACTCTTGCTTATTGTATGGTGAATGATTAAGGAATTCTTGGTATGGCTATTGTGATATGGTTATGTTGGTTGATTGATAGAGTGAGAAACACTCTTATGGTTCAATACTGATATGATTTCCATAGTATACTGGTTGCTTATACATGATTAAGTAGCATTAATATTGTATGGTTGAGGAGAATGAGTAAGTTTTTGGAGAGAATAGATGTGTTGTGATTAGTTATGGTTCATATTCGATAGTGAAAGACAGAAGTGGATTTGACTGAAGGTTGCAGAGGATCTGAGTTTTTCATGGAGAGAAAGCCCTAATTGTTCAGAGGGAATACGCAGGATGTAGTACAGACAAGCCGCATACATACGTGAGTTGTACTATTGGTAGGGTGCGTACATACACGTGTTGCACTACTGATAGGTCATGTACCTGTTGATAGATTGGTATCTATTGAGGATTGATTCCTCTTCTTAGTTGGTGCTGAGTTGTGTAAGTTGAGTCTTGCATTGTAGAGATGGTGCTCTTGTGGAGTTGTAACTCTATTCAGTTGTTGCTGATAACCCAAGGATTGTAGTTCATAATAAAAATAAAATTGTACATAAATCTTGTGTTATTTGTGTTTCTTGTGGTGATGACTTATTGATAATATTTTTTTTTGGTATATGTTACTAATGTATGTTCACATTTAACTGGTTATAAATGACAAAAATAAGTAATGAGTAGATAGTGATTGCTGACAAAAGCATTTTTGTGAAGGGGAAGTTTTAAAAAGATCCCTACACCGATTCACCCCCCCTGTCAGTCTGGTTGGTGTGTCCAACACACAATGTTCACAAAAATGAAAATCCAGAGAGAAGTCAAACACCTTGAACCATACCTTTATCGTGTATTAGTTGAAGGCCCTTTTCTATGATATGCCACAACATAACCTTTTCTCCAGAGATTGTAAGAGTTTTTTCTTCTTCATATCCAATCTTAGGAATAATATGAATATTACATCCATGACCAATATTGCTTCCTTGCAGCTTATACATAGCTCCAAACCAAACTCCCTTCAACAACACCATTGCAGCTCCTTGAACCATCTTACATGTTTCTTTCTCAAACATTGTTTTTTTCCTCTGCATCATCCATTTTGGTTACAAAAATAAAATTCTTGTCTAATCCTAGGATGTGCAAAAAACCAGGGAGTGTTCTAATCCTTCCATACATGAGCTTCAACTTGAATTTTCCTCATCCTATGATTTTGGTTGTCGATTCATGACCTAGGAAACCATCACCTCCATCATACCTTTCATATTCACAGAACCACTCCCTGTTGAGAATCATATGAAATGATGTTCCTGATTCAACTAGCCACACCTCGTGATCTGCATGTGTGCTTGAAGAAGCCAAGGACACATACCCTCCTTCTTCCAAGGAGGTTTTTTCTTCTGTAGAAGGAGCATCTTCAGATCCCTTCCCTCTCTCAACACTTTTGGATCTATATTTCTTCTTATAGTGCCCTTATTTTCCACATCTCCAACATACCTTTAAAAAATTTCCAGGAGATTTAGATCTCCCACTTGAGGACTTAGATCTATTTATTTCTTGGGAGTGTCCTCTTGCAAACAAGTCATCTATGCTCTATCATTCCATGTTCATCCACCTCATATCCTATGAAAATAAGGATGAGACCACATCATAAAAAATTAAAGTAGTTTTATTAATACCCATGGCCACAACGAAACTATCCCATGAGTCTGGTAAAGAGAATAATAAATAAATAAATTTGTCTTCATTGGAAATCTTAATAAATAGATAATAATTGACTTACCAAGAAAAGGAGTATACCAGGATCCTTTCCGGCCTGCAATATTTCAAAATCAATCTTTTCCAGGACCTTGGAATCAAATACCGCAATCCATCGCTAGCCCAACCACTGTAAGTCACACCAGTGCACCATCTCCCACCTCTGTTAGTCATGTCAGAGATGAGTCGACACTTTCTACAAATCATGTCAAAAACTCTCTTCCAACCTCTGCCAATTATGTTGGGGGCACCATCCTTTTCACCCCGGATCATAGCCCTGTCACATCTCCAACTCCTATTCATATTATAGGAGGCAAATCTCTTTCCTCGACCAGTCCCATCGAGAAACCTAGACGTCTCAGACGTAAGCCTAAATTATTTTGTAGGACTTGTGAAGGAATCCATCTTACTCGCTTGTGCCCAGTGACTTCCAGGATACCAGAGGCATGGGGCTCACCCAAAAGCCCTTCGGATTCCGAGACACCCATGGTTCCTTCTCACACCACTTCACCTTTAATGATCCTGGCGGTCTCACTGCCGAGATTTTCCTCTGACCTCACCCCCTCCACGGAGGGTGAAGCGTCCCCTACCCCCATTACCATGCATCCTCTACAACCTATAATTGAAGAAGTGAGCACGCTGGTGCCATTTATGGTCAAACCAACTCTCCCTAAAAAGAGTGATGCACCCTCCAGTCACATCATCAACATTCCAAGTCTTTCCCCTTCTGAACAAGAGAGATTCATTCTTCCTCCGAATACTCTCTCTCCGAGTTCTGACGAGGTCCCCTTCGACTAGGACGACCCAACGGGACATCCCATACCCCCACCTATGTATATTCCACTAAGAGACATTATTCAAACCATAACAGAAACTATGTACTCCGTTAGCACTTTCTCCTCCTCGAGTTGGAGAGCTTTGGGCTTTCCTAAGCTTTTGTCAGCGATCCGCAGGATATTGACTTTCAACAGAAGGCCAGGATGGGAACCTTGGCCTCCCCCTTTACATGTTGATTAGAACTAAAATGAGTCTTAGTTAATCTCTTTTACGACTCGCTATCAAAAGTTGAAAAGATCGCCAAGTGATTTGTCCCTTTCACACTCGTTAAAATTGGATTTTAAAGATCATGAGTCTTAGTTAAGCTCTTTTTTTACTCGCTATAAAAAATGGAAAAGATCGCTAAGTGACCTTGTCTTTTTCACACTCGTAAATTGGATTTGAAAAGACATCTATTTGGCACAAGTTTACCCCTTTTTCACACCAAGTAGACTAAAAGACATAAAAAAGGACATTTTTTGGCATTAAATTGTGATTGCATCTCATGCCCTTTCTTGCAGTATTGAGCCTTTAGCCGGCTCTCGCTTTATGTTATAAACCATGGCCCAAGCAGTTTGCATCCTCAACCAAGCAGAGCCTTGTTTATATCCTTCGCAATTTGACACCCTATACCCTGGAAGGAACATCACCCTGAGTGTCCATCTTCCACATGCATTTCCTTGCATTGAGCATAGGTACGTTCCACTGCTAGAACTAGTTTTGATTACTCATGACACTCGTTCCCTCCTCTGTATCAAAGCATTCACTTGTTATGAAAAAAAAAACAAAAAAAGATGGGCGGGAAGGGAGTACTATATTGTAATTGGCAGCAGTCGTGTTGCCTTTGAACATAGCACAAAGTTATTGAGTCCTTGCATCATCATAATTTTGGGTTTAGCATGGCCTTAGGAAGCTGATCTAGTTATAGAGTTTTTTCTACCGAGTGGTTAATCTTCCAGTCACTATAGAGAACATTATGGATGCCTCCTGCACCTAGTTGTCACATTATTAAATCTATGCTGCCGGAGTCCACCGTATGTCTCATGATCTTGTTCAAAGGAAGTCTATCAACTTGTGTCAGCCACTCCTCAGGAATCTTGACTTTTCATGTTGGCCATACCCTCAGTTTGTCTCAGAATCACATGATACTTTGGTCTTATGATTCGCCCTGGCCCTACTTTCATCATTGGTAGGTCACCTTGAACCCAACAATTGACATTTCATCATGGGTCGTTGACTGGGTGGTTTCCATTATGTTCGACGGCAAGACATCTATTCACACTTTGGGATTCGTGCAATGTCTTGGATGCCATTAGCCTTATTGGTGGTTTCCTCACCTTTGTCAATAGTTTTCGTCATTGGCTTCTATTCAGAGAGTATTTTTCATGTACCGCTTGCATTTGGCACGTGAAAAAGATGCACAGGGTCATTGGTTCGTGAACATGTTCTTCGTTCGATCTCCACCAAATCATGAAGCTCCTGCTTTGTTCCTCGCGCTGACTGATGAGAGATTCCTTAATGCTCTCCTTTCAGTGGGTCTCTTTCTATCGACTTCAACTCATGTATTATGGATACGAGACCTAGATTTTTATGAGTACCTTGAGGCTTGTAGTCATTAGTGGTAGGCTCTCTCACCATTGACAGATGGGAATACATCAATGTCTCTTGATCAATGGATCTCTCAAGTGTTCGACACCAACTCCTTTATTCACATTTATAGAGATGTACTCGGTGCTTTGATATATACTTTCATCATTGGTAGGTTGTCTCGCTTTTGTTAACGGTATACCTCAATGATCGGTAATCAAACGATGTCTCATCGTGTTCGACTTCAAATCATTTATTCACATGATGTAGACTTGCACCATTGGTAGATTGTATTGAAGACTTGAAGACATCACTTTGTAGATGCAGCTTTCCTGAGCTGTTGTTTCCATTTCATTGGACCAGTACCTATTTGACTTCAATGATCATGGGAGATTAGATTCTACTCCATGGTATACAGATATCTTCAGATTGATTTTGAGACTGGTTTCACTGGGCCTTGTTCGTGACTATGATAGCTATTGGCATGTAATCACATTTATACTTGCCTACTCATGGCCATGAACACTTGTTGGTATATTTTCCACATGGATCTGCATTGTATTCTTGGCAGCCATGTATGCAAAGTCAGTACATAATGTAAATGAACAATTGAGTTCATCCAACTAGCTCTCTACCACTTCACTTTTGGGTTATTTATAATGCATTTCAACCATTGTAGATACTCTTCTGATATCACACATTAGGGGGCATTTGTTATAGCAAGATTTGCCTCACCATTGCTATCTTGCACAGAGGGCCTTTTTCCATTTCTTTATGCAGACTTATCAACCTCATTTTAATAAATCCAGAGCCATAAATATATAGTTTTCCACATATACGCTCCCTAACTACTCTACAATATGTGTATACGCTTGTTGCTCCACCACAACTCGCTTATATCGGGATTTGTGCCAAAAAATACAAAATGAGGTCGGCTTTCCATGTCACGACAGAAAATCTCAGATCTTTGGCCTTCCATATACTGGAAACATTCTGAATCAACCCTTCAGTTGCATTATGGAGGCTATAAGAACACAATTTCGAGCTATGGAAAAGGGAGAAAGCTTTCAACTTTGAGAGAAAATTTACTCTGGAGAAATTACTTCATATTGAGTCTACATCCCTTTATCCCTCAAGTCTGAACACAGTGTTCATCCCCCAAGCTCTTTCCTTATTGTCAAGAGGACCTCATTACCTCTTTTTTTTGAGGTTGCCTTTGATAGAGGATTGAAGTGGTGGAGACCCAGTTGGAAGGAACTTGGTTCCTTGGTTTCGAACCATGCCGACATGAAAGTCTGTAATGTTGATACTTCTGTTGATCAATTATTAATAGAGATACTCCTTTCCCGTCCTATCGATATCTTGCAAATATATGATTATTATCCATGGGCATGCTTGTAATGTTTATTAATGGATTGTGCTATTTGATGTGCTAACTCATTTAATATATTGTCACTATATACTTGCATCACTTGTTTGTTGAGAACTTTTTGCAAGTGTAAAGCTTTGGGTCAAAGTGCTCAACAGTGGAATGACATCAAGTGATTGGATCGAGGTAGGCTTCTTCCTCGTATTGCACATTAGTTTATATAACACATGTTGGAATTGAGTTGATTTCTGCAGTCATACCTGTCTGTTGTGGTTTACCCTTGGCCATAGAGAGTTTTTCCCTTGTAACAATTGTATTAAAGGAATTCATATGCTCTCTCACCAAGTCTCGATATTTCATCCTTAGGTTATACAACTTCTTATGGAGGAATAGTTTGTTTACCAGGGAATTTGACTAATACAAATCCCATAAATTATCCCATAGTGACTTGGTTGTACCTTCCCCTCACACATTCAGTAATACTGAATCTGAGAGACATAACCAGATTGTCCTCTTCATCTTTTGATCCAACTTTGTCCATTCTTTTGATGATGTTCCTATAGGTGCAATACCTGGATCCATAATGATCCACTAATATTTTTCCACCAATAGATATTCCATCTTGAGCTTCCATAGTTGAAAACTTTGCCTATGAAATTTATCAATCTCTATTTTCGAACTACTCGCCATTTTTTTCACCTGAAGAATCAATATCGCAGATCTCCCACCGTTAGAAGTCTTATCAAAGACCTGAGCTAAACCCTTGACAACAAATCCATTTCCCTAAAGACAATAATTTCTATGATACCAAATGTAGATTTTAACACTATATAATTAATTACTACAAATAGATTCTTAATAAAAATAGAAAAGATACAATCACACACACACACATTACATAGATTTTACCCTGGAAACCCAAATCGGGAAAACCAACAATGCGTTTAGTATCTATACCTCTAATATTGTATTCATCATATATTTTTAACCCTAGCTCCTTAATTGGAATTAGAAAACCATTGACAAAAACCATGGACTGAAAAACCGCCAAAAACGGACACAAAAAACACCAAATTTTTTTTTCCAAAGATGCTGCCCCCCTACCCCCATGTGACCCCTTGGGTAGGGACCATAACCACCCCACCTAATGGAAAATGCATTGAGTTCAAAGACATTATTTGTAGAACCATTGAATATAGTTGTAGCAGATCAAACCCTTCCAAAACACTTGGTACTTTAGTACAAGTGAGAGAAGCAACCAATTTGTTGAGAGGGGTGATATTTTATGTTACGAAGAATATTAATAAAAGGCTCGATGTCATTTCAAAATCATGGGAGGTTATTGCGAAATTAAGAAACATGTCACATATTATTACCTGTTTATAGAGTATTTGAAAAAGATATTTGGATCACAGAGTATGTTCGGGTCACCAACTTAAGTGAGTATCACAAAAGTTAGCAACAATTTCCTTCAAATTGAAGGATAAAAGAAAAGGGAAGGATGGCTAGCAAGGATACAAATGTTATGTTAAGCCCTAATATTGGCTCATTACCCCTTAATTGGGGCATATTAGATTAGTAATGTTATTTATTACCCCTTAATTGGGGCATATTAGATTAGTAATGTTATTTTAT
>JZKD02S1862241.1:498129-518406 GCA_000966675.3 Picea glauca | reverse complement strand
AAGGAGGTTGCCCCCTCGAAGAGGCTTATTATCTGA
The DNA here is from genome assembly GCA_000966675.3 of Picea glauca. Taxonomy (NCBI): domain Eukaryota; kingdom Viridiplantae; phylum Streptophyta; class Pinopsida; order Pinales; family Pinaceae; genus Picea; species Picea glauca. The sequence goes on along the minus strand of JZKD02S1862241.1, from coordinate 518,370 downwards.
AATTATCTCTTTTTCAAGGCGTTGAGTACTTTTCCTGAGGTTTTTCTATGCTATATTGATGTTTGGTTCTTAACATGTTACAACATGAAATTGTTGACTATGAAAAAATAATGTAAAAAGATGAAATGTTTTCTCAAAAGGATTAGAAATTGTTAAGGAGTTAAAGGGCCCACAACTTCTAAGAAATTCTAGGACTATAACTAAAGACTATTTGGAAGAAGAATTAGTTTTGGTTAAGACCTGATGGGCAAATGAATTCGAAAGTCTTATAGGATTTCTAGGAGATGAAATTAAACATTGGCTTGTCACCTTTGTTAATGAAAATGAGGACCACTTGTCATTAGTTGATCAAATCCACTTAGAATTTTAAGAAATAAAGGAGGATATATTCTCACTTAGGGTTAAAGAAGATATCAATGTCTCACCTGTTAGAAAAAATAGGTGTGCTTATTTCACCATAGACAATATAGCAATATTGTCACCCAACCATAGGCTGAGGCCACCCCTAAGCACCTTAACCTTGACAAAGAGAATAATTCTGGAGAAACCCTAGAACCAATATCCAATCACTGCAGCATACCTCTCTCCAGATATATCTCGCAAGGCATAAATTCGAAACCATAACCAAGAGAAAGTCCAAGCCTAAAACCGAAAATACAAGTTGTAATAGCTGTAGTTGCAACTAGTCACCAACACTTACTAAATTTCTGTAGTACACACTAGATTTCTGCAGTTGTGAGCTGTGTGTGTGCTAAATGAGATCTAGCACTCTGTATTTATAATATTCCTTCTTAGCTGTCTAGGCCGACTTCTCTTCCTCAAGGATAAAACTCAATATTAAATTAATATCTTTAGCGAACTTGACTTCTAGGCTTATTGTTCAAAGATTTATGGTTTCTCTTGCTTCCTGGAATACTCTAGTCTTGTCAAGATTACATGTGGAGGTTAATACCTCCCACAACTACCATAATATCAACACTCCCTCCTAGCTAGGGAGGTATTGAAAGAATGGTATTGAGCACAAACATACCATTCAACCAGTAGCATCATCATAGCCACATAGGATATCTCATGATTAAATCACGAGCACCATCATCACTATTAGTATCATCTGATAGCATTAGATGCATCATCTCTCAAAGCCATACTCCATTTGAGTAATTAAGCATGATGTTGAATAAGTCACTTACTTCAAAGAGTGATATACGAACCATTATTCTAATCTGGACATATGTCCTAGAAGAATAATCGTTCCAACAGATGCTGGAAGCCATGCCATGGGCTACAAGGAATATTCTTCTAATCCGGACATAAGTCCTAGAAGAATAAATGTCTTGGACTATTTTTCTCTTGGAGAATGTCTTTCTACCAACAAACTAACTATCCCTCTAGTTGGTAATCATTTCCAAAACTACTGATAGCCTTCATGGAAACCAAAACAATGCCATTCAATAGAACAAAACTATGTCTATCCATAGTAGTACACAACGACTATCTAGTGGTACACAACGCCACCAAGTAACACACGACTACTTAATCAGTGTCTGATTAAAGAATTGTATTAAATTATGTGAATGATTAAATAATTGTATTAAATGAGCATAAATTGAAGTGAACCATGAAGAAGGAATAATTCAATAATGAAGAGACATATGCATCAGATCTAAACACAAAAAACTTCATAACAGAGTTTGTCCCTGGTGGAATACGTCTCTGGGTCCTGCTTTCAAATGGGTAGGCCTTTTTATTAACTCAAAAAAAGAATTTGGAAAAATACATAAGTATATCTAATTCTGGAGTTATGCTGCAGAATATTTTCTCAGATCAGAAAACAAACAACACCATTGAATTCATGGCATTGAATTACCCAAAAATGACTGTGTCCATGCCTCGATTTGAGTCTCGCACTTTCAGGCCCTTGAGAAAATTTCTCGATTTTCATGCCCACAGTCTGCATTAACAACTGTCCTTTGCATCATTTTCCATTCCCTGGTATGACCTATTGCATGCCTTGGTCTCCCCCCCGTGCATTGGCGAAACCAATTTTTAAATTAAAAAGGGGGCAGACTGACCAACTTGGTCGTTTGGCCCAACGGTTGGCAGATGTGTATTAAGGGCGAGTTGTTGGGGGAGGTCTCAGGGTCAATCCCACGAGCCTCCTCCCTTTGGCTTATTGTTTTAACCATTATACATTTGTTGGGATACTCTGCTAAGTTTAGCGATCCCACTAGCGGATTGTTCGTTGCTGACCAAATATGGTAGAATACGTCTAACTTTCATGGATTGGGGATTGGCGTTAGCCAACCCCCTTTTTTATTTTTAGATTTTCGGTAGCTGGCCCTCATTGGGAATTTTCCTGCTACCATGTGATAGCCCATGCCTGAGCCACGTGGCGGCCACCCATTGGCCCACATCATCTACTTGCATAGTCATCCTGCCACATCACTTGCTTGCCATGTCATCCTTCCATGTATTGTATGGATGCCACGTGTCTTCCACATCCCATACAAACTTCCATGTGGCTATACAAAATGCCACGTGGCACTTCCTCATTGGTCCATATGTTGACCTGAAAATGTCGAAAATGAGTGATACGTGGCAACCTATGGTGCTGCCATGTCATCATGTTGACGTCATCATGACTTGTGTTTCCCTCTGTGTGTTCCACACACTCTCTACGGATGCTGGAGTCATCCTTACTGATGCTAATGCTAGCAGTATGGATGCTGACTCATCCCCTCTGACTGGGCTAAGTTGACCAAAACTTTGACCGTGAATATATTTTGATCTGTAACTCCATTTGACGAGTCATTTGCACCATTGGAAATCTTACGACGTAGTCTTCGCAATGGTGCCAATTTCACTGAGTTTTGAGGACTTTGAATATTTTCCCTTTCTCTGTCTGCTGAGGCCATTCTGAGCTTCCTAAGGTTCTTCTGCGAATTCTCAGTTATCCTTAGTATTCTCTGGATCCTTTCTGGATCACTCCTTCCCACTAAGAGATTTTTGGACCACCAAAAGATTTCATCAATCAACAAATAAATGAGGGAAGATTTCCCTCACCTTGTCCTTCTCAATCAACTTTGCCTTTTTTGCATGTGTTCCCTTTAATCCCACTCAAAGATAATCAACATCACCCCTGCGTGAAGTCCTCGTCCTCCTTTCCATGATGATATCTTCCTTCAACTCATCCAAGTACTCAGGAGGAAACTCATCGACTGAAGGTATTGAAACTCACTCACCTTGATCCATGATCATGGGAGGCTAAACAAGTTTCAAGTTTTCCAAATTTACAACTGAGTATATCTGCATATAAGGTGGAAGATCTAGAAGAAAAGCATTGGTACCGCTTTTCTCCAAAATAGTGAAGGGTCCATATCGGATGGGCTTGAGTTTCTTTCCTTCACCCTTCAACTGCTCCTTGCTGGTGTGAAGCCATACCTGGTCTCCAACCTGGAACTGATGATCAACCCTATGTTTGTCATGCCAAGCTTTATACTGTGCTTGAATTTTCCCCAATTGTTCTCTGACTGCTTGGTGTAACTACGAGCTCTTTTGAATGAACTTGTGGGCCCTGTCTTCATTTCTTTCTTCATTGGAATCAACATCTTTCCCATACATCAAGTCCAAAGGGACCTTAGTAAAATACCCAAAACATGTCTCAAATGGAGAACACTGAGTGGAGGAATGTAAGGCTTGATTGTAAGCATGTTGTACATAGGGTATCTGTTCATCCCATAAATTGGGATGCTTGTTGTAGTAGCCTCAAAGCAAAAGTACCACTATTAGGTTAACAACCTCTGTTTATCCGTCGGTTTGTGGATGGAAAGAAGTTCTCCTCTTCAACTTGGTGTCCATCATTCTCCACAATCTTGTCCAAAAATAACCAAGGAATCGACTATCTCTATTCGAGATAATGGATGTGGGTAACCCAAAGTGAACCCAAACATAGTGAAAGAAGAGATTAATAGTCTGCTCAATAGTGATATGATTTTTACATGGCATCAAGATACACATCTTCCTGAACCTATCCTCTACGACATACAAATAGTCATGACCCCTTTTCGACATTGGTAAACCCCCTACAAAATCCATGGAGATACTTTCCCATGGATGGGATAGAACAGGAAGTGGTGAGTATAAACCCAATTTTCTATTAGTGGGATTACAAGTAGAACACATCACACACCCCTTTACATATTTAGTTACAATTGCTTTCATCTGAGGCCAATAACAAAATCTCTGTAGATGAGCCATAGTTTTTCCTACCCCAAAATTCCCAGACACAAGAGAAGTGTGAGCTTCTTGTATTACATGGACTCATTCACTTGTAGGAATACATAACTTTCCAAGATGGTAGAGTAGTTTTCCCTGCAGGCAATAGTTCTCTACATGTGCACCATGGGTTAACTTCTCAAATACTTATTTAAAATCTTCATCAATGAAATATTGTTCCACATAGCTATCATGAAATAAATAAGCATTCTTCAAAATAATAGAAGCAACAATAAGAGGTCTAGAAATCATATCAACTACCTTGTTACTTGTACCCTTTTTGTATTTTATTACCAAATGAAATTGTTGAAGAAAACCCATCCACCTGTAATGTCGAGATTGTTGCAGCTTGGTTTGTACTTGGAGATACTATAAGGGATGATTATCTTTATGTATGATTGTTTCCTTCCCTAACTAGTAGTGCTTCCATTTCTTTACGCTTTGAACTAATGCATACAACTCTTTATCATATGTAGGATAGTTAATAACAATTTGGTTAAACTTTTTGTAGTGGTAACAGATAGGCTTACGATATTGCATCAATACTGCACCCATGGCATACCTGTTGTCATCTGTCTCGATCTTGAAAGGATGTTGAAGATTCGACAATGCTAATACTGGTTTAGTACTGATCTTTTCCTTCAAAGTGTCGAAATATTTTTGTTTCTTTCCTCCCCATTGAAAAGTGTTCTTCACACTGGTTAAGGCATGAAAAGGAGCTGCAATAAAAGAGAAGTTTGAAATGAATCTCCTCTAGTACTAGACTACACCTAAGAAGCTTCACATCTTGGTTACATTTTTGGTCTCTGGCCAATTTAGAATTACATCAATCTTGGAAGGATCAATTTTCAGTTGTCCTCCTCCTACAATATGACCTAAGTACACAAGTGCAGTCTTACCAAATTCACATTTGAACAATTTTACGTACAAATTTTCCCTTTTCAAATTATCCAATACTTTCTTTACATGCCTTACATGTTCATCCCAAGTCCCATTAAATATAATAATGTTGTCTAAATATACAATCACAAAATTAACTAGAAATGGCCTGAATACATCATTCATCACACTCATGAAGTTTACCGGAGCATTACAAAGTCCAAATGGCATAACTAACGACGCAAACAATCCTTGTTTGGTTTTAAAGGCAATTTTCCATGCATCCTGTTCTGCAAAACTGATCTGATAGTATCCACTGCACAAATCCAACTTAGTGAAATAAACAAAATTCTTTAATTGAACAAGTAAATCATCAATACGAGGAAGAGGGTATCGATTTTTCACCGTGATTTTATTCAAGGATCGGTAATCGACACACATTCTCCATATTCCATCCTTCTTTGGCACCATCATGATCGTAGAGCCATAAGGAGATGAGTTGGGCATGATGACCCCTTGATCCAATAAGCCTTGTACTTTCTTTTTGATCTCTGTCATCTCTACAACTGACATCCTATACATGCCCACGTTAGGAAGAGAAGAATCTTGCTGAAGATGTATTTCATGTTGGATTTTCCTCTTAGGAGGTAATCCCTCTGGTTCTTGGAAAATATCATCATACTTAGAAACAATATCAATTATTTGTTTCTTATGAGAAGGATCACATCCTTGGAAAGAATTGGATGCTCTGACATCCTTTTCCCTTACGACCATGAGTAGATATCTCTTATTAGTGTTTATGAGTCTCTTCATTTGTCCTGCAGTAACAAGTGTTGTGTTTACCCTCATGCCGTGGGATCTAACAATATATTCCACTCCCCCTTTAGTAAGGTGATATTTGTTCTCATGACGAAATAAGACTACTTTTCTATCATAAAGATAAGGACTCTCGAGCACTATTCCACATATATCAAGTGATACAACATCCAAATCCACTTCATCAATCAACTTTGAAGAAATAAAAAATCTGACCCTACACTGCTTGGTGACATTAAGTTTTGATTTATCACATACCCAACCAAGAGGATAAGGCTTTGGATGTGATTTAGTTTCAAGACCCATCTTTTTGACAAGTGCTTTAGATATCAAGTTTACTTGGGAACCCAGATCGAATAATGTATCTATCTTAGTGTTCTTAGATACAACTCTTATGTGAAATAATTCATTCCTCTTTCTTTCATCATCATGAGATTCATTATTGGAATTTGAACTAGCATGAAGGGAATCTTTACCTTGTACTCCAACCACTATGATATTTCCTTCATCTCCTGAATTGGAACCAAGATCTTGTTGCACTATAGAAACGATCCTTGTCTTCCCCTTTCCACTAGACTGTTTCGGTCTCTTCTATATTGGATGTATTTTCCAATAGTGTTCATCATTGTGACCATTCTTCTTGCAATGAGTGCAAGATGGATTTCCTTCTTCCCTCTTTACAGTGGCAGTTTTTTTGTCCTTCCTTTTAAACTTCTTAAACTACTTATGTAGGAGATTGGAGAGTTTCTTTGTGGGATATTCTTGAACATGATTTCCCCTGTTCTCAAGGTGAGTGAATTTCACACAAACTTTGTCAATATTGGTGGGGTTAAACAATAATAAAGTATGATGAATATAAGTGTGAAGTGGGCCAATATACTTCATTAAAGTTTCATAAGAATCTAAAGGAATGTTTAATGCAAGAGCTTTCTTCCTAAATTCTTCCATGCAACTTTGTACAGTTTGACCTTTACTTTGTCTTAAAGTTTTCCATTCCATCATTTCTTTATGTAAATAACCCAATGGATAAAATCGCTTCCTTATCGTTGATTTAAATTACGACCATGAGGAAAGAAGATTACTACACTTACTTCTATCCTGAAGTTTTCTCTCCCACCATACGAGAGTTGTGCCTTCCAACTGAAGAGAGGCCAACTGCACTTTAACTTCCTCTTCATCAATTTGTTGAACATGACAATATACTTCAACCTATCGGATCCAATTATCTAGATTTTCAAGATTAGCATCTCCGTTAAACATAGGAAAATAAATTTTTACATCAAGGTTTAATAATGGTTTCTTAAAACAAGATTTATGGCTAGAATGATGAGAATGCTCAGAGGAGGAAGAGATAGAACTTGATGGTGAAGATGGAGGCTCAAGATGGTCTCCTCTAGCCCCTTGATTTACTGAAGCATTATCATCTTCCTGTGCTTCCTTTTTCTTCCCTTTCTTCTTCATACTCTTCTCGTACTCTCCATACATTTGCTCGACCATTTCTGACATGCGATAAAAGACCATATGGAAGTTTTTCTCCTGTTCATCACGCTTGTCCTCTTCGGACATTTTCTTCCTTCGGGATGCACGACCAACTTCAATATTGAAAGTATTAAGAGTTCCTTCACCCTGCTTATGCTTGGCCCTAGTAAGCATTCACACTCAACAATTCAATTCAAAGATGACTTCTCTGATAACAACATGATTTGTGATCTTTTCATCAATGTGACTTATTAAAGAATTGTATTAAATGAGAATAAACTAAAATGCACAATAAAGAAGGAAAGATCAATGATAAAGAGACATATGCATCAGATCTGAATACAAAAAACTTGATATCAGAGTTCATCCCTGGTAGACTACGTCTCTGGGTCCTGCTCTCAAATGGGTAGACCTTTTTATTATCTCAGCAAAAGAATTTGGAAAAATACATAAGTATACCTCATTTTGAAGCTAAGCCATATAATATTTGCTTAGATCAGAAAACAAATAGCGCCATTGAATTCATGGCGTTGAATTACCCAAAAATGACTATCCCCATGCCTCAATCTGAGATTGACACTTTCAGGCCCTTGAGAAAATTTGTCTCGGTTTCCATGCCTGGAGTATGCATTAATGAATATACTTTGCATCATTTTTCATGCCCTGGTACGACTTGTTTCTTTCCTTGGTCTCCCCCCGTGCATTGGTGAAACCACTTTTTAAATTAAAAAGGGGGTAGACTTACCAACTTGGTCGTTTGGCCCAACAATTGGCAGATGTGTATTAAGGGCGAGTTGTTGGGGGAGGTCCCGGGGTCAAGCATGTGGGCCTCCTCCCTTTGTCTTATTGTTTTAACCATAATACATTTGTTGGGATACTCCGCTAAGTTTAGCGATCCCACTAGCGGATTGTTCATTGCTGACCAGATATGGAAGACTACATCTAACTTTGGTGGATTGAGGGTTGGCACCAGCCAACCCATTTTTTTATTTTTGGATTTTCCTTAGTTGGCCCTCATTAGGAATTTTCTCGCTGCCATGTGGCAGCCCATGAATGGTCCACATGGAGGCCACCCATTGGACCACATAATCCACTTGCACAATCATCCTACCACGTCACATTCCTACCACATCATCTTGCCACATATTGTATAGATGCCACATGTCTGCCACATCCTGTATGGCCTGCCACATGGCTGTATGGACTACCACGTGGCACTTCCTCATTGGTCCACATGTCAACTTGAAAATGTTGAAAATGAGTGACACGTGGCAGCCTCTAGTACTGCCACATCATCATGACATGTGTCTCCCTCTACATGTGACATGTACTGTGTACAGATGTTGATGTCATTTGTACTGATGTTGACGTCAGTAGTATGGATGCTGACTCATCCCCGTTGACTGGGCTAGGTTGACCAAAACTTTGACCGCGAATATCTTTTGATCTGTAACTCCATTTGACGATTCGTTTACGTCGTTGGAAATCTTGTGACACGCGCTTCACGATGATGCCAATTTTACTGATTTTTTAGGACTTTTAATTTTTCCCCTTTCTCTGTCTTTTGAGGCCATTATGTGCTTCCTGAGGTGATTTTGCAAATTCTGAGTTATCCTTAGTCTTCTCTGGATCCTTTCTGGATGACACATAGTCACAACCAATGGAACACATACACCAAAATAACATACATCTAGTGTCTATAGACATACAGTCTCCACGAAAATCATATCATCTGATATCAACCTGCATAAAACAAGATCAAGATATAAAATGAGTCATATGATCCATTCTTCCACTCACATCTGTGAGATCTGGAAGAGAATCTGCCCTTAGAAGGTAAAACATCAGCCATGGCCTATCTGGACTATTTTTCTTAAGCATAGAAGAATAACTGTCCTTGATTTATGATCCTGGACCATTCACCTAACTGGGCCATTCCTTTGGCACTAATCATAGTGAAACCTAGAGAGAATGAGTCTACCCTAGGGAATGCATGTCCTTGATTGTTGAACCTATACCATTCACCTAACTGGGCCATTCCTCTGGAAATAATCATAGTGAAACCTAGAGACAATGATTCTTCCCTAGGTAATGATTGTCTATACCATTTCCTAATGGAAATGACTGTCCTGCACCAACCTCCAAAACATACCATTCTTCAAAACTACTCACTACTGTGAACTTTGAAAGAATGATTGCTCGATGAGGCAAAACATTCTACTTGGCCACTACTCAGAGTGACTGCGAAGAAGAATGACTGTCCTAGACCATTGCCCCACACCGGCCACACGGGGAATCACTGTCTATGGTACATCATCAATCTATAGAACCATTTTCATTACAAAAATGACTGTCCGATCTAGACCATTTTACGAATTGGAAAATTTCTATCCGTCAGAAATCTCAAACCACTTTCCGAACTGGAAAATTCCTGTCTGTCAGAAATCTCAAACCACTTTCTGAACTGGAAAGGAATTGCTCATCCTAGACCGTTTTTTGAATTGAAAAACGAATGTCTATAAATCAATAACATACTAGTGCTCCCTCCTAACCTGGGAGTAATATCTTCCCTTTTCAATAAGGAAGTTTTCTGCATGAGCCCCAACTTATTTCTTAAGTACACAAAATTTTCATCTTGGAAAGAGGCTTTACCAAAATATGTGTTATCTTCTCATCGGTGGAGCTATACTCGAGAACCACTTCTCTCTTCTGAAATTTATCACATAAAATATAATTCTTGATCTCAATGTACTTTGGTATTTCATAGAACATTGTTTTTCTCTGAAGGCTTCACATAGCTCTGATCATTACAATATATCATGGTTGAATTCAATACTTCGGTTTCCTGCTAGCTCATGACATCATGGAAAAGCTCAAACTGAAACATATCCAAGTAGCACTTTTTTTGTCATCATGAGAGTTTGTCATGGATTAACAATTCATCATCCCAGACTTCTGAGTAACCATTCTGATACACTATTTCTGTTGTAGAATGTTTTCACCACGCTTCTGTTGTATATAAGATACTTTGCATCAAGTTGTTTGAATCCATACAAGGTCTTGTTATATCTGCATACATGGGTCTCTTTCTGGTATAAGCTTTTTTCTCATTTTTCTTTATTTGGGAAGAACAATATTTTATATGTAGATTCCAATCCATGGATACTACATGAGCTATATCTGGTTTTACTGTGGTTTTACTGGAACGAGCTTTCATCATAGTCTTTTCCCTTCCTCTGGAAGAACTTCTGAATTTCACAATGCTTCCATTCATAAGTATTTTTCACATTTTCTTATATACATTGTTCTTTATCATAACTTCCATTTCTTTTGCTTGGTTGCTTCTAGTGGGTTCAAACCAAGGTGGTGGCCTTTGTGATTCTCAGTATAATAACTGGTTGTTCTGGCTTTTCTTTACTTCTTGGAATCTTCATGCTCTTCCTCATGTTTCTCTTTAGCTCTTGCCTCCATGGAGTCTTCAATAGATTCCATGCCTTGAAGATTCCAACTTCTCCCTTTCATCATAGGATCATGGATGTGGATGGACAACCGAGGATATTTTAAGGCTTCTTTTCGAAGAAGACTTATTGTAGAGTCAAAATAAACACGTGTTGCTTGTCATGGTTGCTATTTTCAATGGGAACATGGAAATATACTTCATAATCCTTAGTGGATCATATCATTTAGGATTAGCTCCCTCCTAATCCTTGCTTTATGCATGAATGCATGCTCTTCTTTTTGAATTTTGTAATTAACTCCCTCCATCTAAGACATTCCACGCTTCTGTCTACATCCTTATTGCATTCTGCAAAGGGTCACAAGTTTTTTTTTTTCTAATTTCATCTTCATTGCTGACTTCTTTCTGTTTTGAATTCTATGTTTGATTCTGATTTTGGATTATCTGGCAGATGTTACTTGTATAATAGTTTCCAGAGGAATTGTTACCAAAGATTGTCAACGTACTTCATATTTTCATGTGTATTTCTTGACTTGTAGTCATCGTGATAGAAATCCTTATCTTTTTATTCTTCCATAGGTATTGTTTCCCTTGAACATCTTATATTCTAAGAAATAGATATACATGATATGTATAAGAACTATGTAAACATGGTATGTACATGAACTTTGAAGAATATTGTTACCTTGACCTAGAAGAAGAACTCTGCTTCATCTTGCTTAGATTTCTTTGAGGGTTCCTTTTCTTCAGAAAATGTTGCTTCATGTGTTTCCTTCCTTTTCTTTAACTCAAGACAGTGGTTCTTGTATTTACCATATCTTCGACAATTGAAGAATTTCATTTTTGACATATCCTTTTCTTGATTTTGATTCTTCCTTAAGCCAAACTTCCTCTTATTCCCAAAACTCTTGAGTTTTGCTGTGAAGGTTTGATCATCATATTTATTTTGGGATTTCTCTTTTGTGTTAATTCTTGATTCTTCTTGTGCACAACAAGTCCAAATCTCTTCAAATGTGGGATACTCTTTTCTTGTGTTCATTCTTGTGGCAAATGCATCCCATGTATTGGGAAGGCTATTGAGTACTATATTTACGAGTTCCTTCTCTGAAATTATTTCTTCAATAGCTTGTAGTTGATCTCTTAACTGAGATATTCTCAAAAGGTATGATGTTATGTTGTCATCATCATTCATTTTCATGTCACAAAGCTCCTTATTTAGACTCATTACTTGTCCAATGTTTCTGACTGAGAAGAGGTTATTTAGGGCATCATACATCTTCTTAGATGAGTCAATATGAGAGATGTAGGGTATCAAGTGGTCGTTTACAGAATCCACTATGATACTCGTGGCATTGATATCATTTTCCTTGAACTTCTCCATAACTGCAACGTTCTAAGGTTCCTTCTCTTTTCCTTCTTCAAACTGTGGTTCCAAGATCTTTCCTTTCATGATATCCAACACTTTATTCTTTGAAAGGATGAGATCAATCCTTGTCTTCCATCCTACAAAGTTAGAAGCCCCTTCTAACTTGTTTTCTGACTTCATAGAGTAAGTCATGACTTCTTTGATTGGGTCAACCTTTGACTTTGACTTGGTCAACCTTTGAATTTGACCAAAAACTCAAACTTGACGTATTAGCTTGTTGAGAGTACTAGGAGGTGCGCTAGGCTAGGAAGCACTAGGCTATCTAGAAATTAGGTCAATCACTTCACTTAAGCCGACTTAAAAAGAGGGTTATGGTTTCGCTGCTGCAACAAAAATTTGACTGCAACTACAACTATAATTGAGCAAATCCTCCCAATCTATCTTCCAGCGGTTATACTGTTGGAAGATAGTGTGGGCTAAAGACACCCCCGAGCACCTTAACCTTGACAGAGAGAATAATTCTGGAAGAAACCCTAAAATGAATAGCCAATCACTATAGAGTACCTCTCTCCAGAGCTAGCGCACAAGGCAGAAATTCCAAACCATAACCAAGAGAAATTCCAAGCCTAAAACTGAAAATACAAGTTGTAGTAGCTGCAGATGAAGATACTCTCCAGACTTGCACACTTACTAAATTTATATAGTGCGCACTAGATTTCTGCGGTTGCAAGATGTGTGTGTGCTAAATGAGCTCTAGCACTCTGTATTTATACTATTCCTTCGTAGCTGTATGGACGAATTCTCTTCTCGAGGTATAAAGAAAAATATTAATTTAATATATTTAGTCGACTTGTCTTCTAGGATTATTGTTCAAAGCTTTACGATTTCTCTTTCTTCCTGGAATATTCTAGTCTTGTCAAGGTTACACATGGAGGTTAATACCTCCCACAGCTACCATAATATCAACACCACCAAGGAAGGATTGCATTGATGAATGGCTCAATAAATGATCCATAAATGGTGGGCCTATGTCCTAATCATTTCACCAACATGGATACTTTTATGGAATGAATTTTCTTCTATGTTATTTGGTTTTTTAACTACTTGGTTTTCATTATTAATGGTTTCCAAACCAATGCCAACTAAGTTCCCAAACTATGAGAACTAGTTAATTTACCGGTGAGATAAATGAGGATGTCCAACTATAAAGGAACATTCAATGGACAAATTAAGTCACTCAATAATATAGAAAAATTCCCAAGATGATTTTAGGAAATTGACATCAGAGAAAAATAATTTGGGGCGAGTTTGGACACTCGTCATCAAATAAAAATGACTTGGGGAAATTTTAGACACTCCATATCAAAGAAAAATGACCTGGGGAAAGTTTATACACTCAACATTAGAGAAAAAATGGTCTGGGGTGAGTTTAGACTCTCAAAATTAGAGAAAAATGACCCGGGGGAAAAAGGAAGATCCCCAAGTAAAGAAAAACGACCCAAAAATGATTAAATTTGACAAACTTCTCAATTGAGATGCCCATCACTAAGAAAAATTCCTAGAGATGTATATATTATCCCAAGCATAAGTGAATAAATTTATGGGTGAGTGGAACCTCAATCAAAACAACAAAACGTTGCTCATAGAGGGTTGAGCTAATGAAGCATGCATCTAGTAACCAAAACAAAGATTTCAAGCAATACAAATCAAACCAGAACTACAGTATAACTCAATAGAGAAAATTACACCCACACAGTCTAAATAACAAAGATTTATTTTTCTTGGGAATTTCATTACAATGGGTGATATATGCATGCCTAGAAATATCATGCATTGTTACTCACGAAAATAAATACATATGGCCATAGAACATATATGCCTTCGCGCATTATGGACAAGATCCTTTTCTCCTTCATCCATTGATCTTAAAGCAGGATCCACTCTTCGATCTATCATCTATGCAAACTTACCAAGTTCTCCTTGCCTTACCCTCTCTCACTATAGCCTTCGATTTTAATGAGTTTCCTTTGGAAGGCAAACCATCACACTAGTTCACTTCCACTTCAAAATTTGTCAAAAAGGATAAAATAAAATGAAAATAATAATTACAAGTTTATTACAATTTAAAAAATAAATTAGGTAAGGATCCAATTTGGATCACACCTCCCTATTTGCAGGATTTTGGTCCTTAAAAGCTTCAATTCCTTCAAAATTCTTCTTCTCCTATCATCAATCAGACTCCATCAAATTTCAAAGAAAGGATGCCTCCACTATATGATGGAAGATAAGAGTTGAGTAGGGGATACCTTTGGCATAAGACTATTGTCCTTCTCGTGACCATGGAAGACATTCACTGCTGTGATAGCTCATTGGAAAACCATTTCTCCTTGGGATGCAAGTGCAAAAAACTCCTCTTTCCCCTTGATCTTGACTCTCCAAGATTTCTTCTTGGCCATTTGGTTCCTGGCACAGACTTCCAGGTGAAGCCTCCAACATTTGGCCTCCCAATGTCCACTCAATTTGCAGTACTAGCAATAGTTTTTGCATGGCCCACTTAGCCTTTTAGAGTGCCAACAATCACTTTCCTTATGACCCATTTTCTTGCAACATAAAAAACTAAGCCATACCTTTTTCAGTCTTTGATGATGCTTGCTATCTTGGTTGCTTGGTCCCCCAATAATTGGAGGGAATATGGATGAAAAAATCATATCTTTGTTTCCCTCTTCCAAGTGTAAATGTTTCATGGAAACCTACACATGATACCTAGCTAAAGAAAATACAAATAAATCTTATCAAGAAAATCATGAGAGATTCAATATGGAAGAATGAGAAAATATATTCACACTACTCCAATGAGCTAGTCAATATATGATTCATTGAATGAGTGATATACACTCATATAGGAAAGAAAATTCCATAATTAAGAAAAGAGAACAAACAATCATCTTCTATTAGGAATGCATGCAAGAAATATTTCCAACACCCCCTTGAACATCACCATGGAGTAATAAAAAATGAGTCCTGACAACTAGGCCATATTAGGTACTCATGTATAATGCAACTAATGAACATTGGATAAAAAATAAGGAAAGAGAGAAAACCACGTGGGAACCCCCCCCCTCAAAAGAAAATGCATCAAAAGAAGAAAAGGAAATTGCTAGGCAACTGTGTTCTTCACTCCAAGACAATTCCACAAAGTTTGAAACTTCAGCCCAATGAAGGTCTTGGTGAAAATGTCGACAATTTGTTCAAAGGAAGGATAGAATTGCAGATCAATGATCCTATCATGTACTAGATCTCTGATGAAATGCATGTGGAACTCAATGTGTTTGGTTCGTTGCTGCTGTAATGGATCTCTGCAAATTATTAGTGTACTCTGATTGTCACACCATATGATAGTTGGATAGTGAAACTGGATACCAAGCTCGATAGGGATGTGCTGAAGATAAAGTGTCTAAATGACATAGTTGACTACTCCTCTATACTTGGCCTCTGTGTAAGATAAATAAATGGATGATTTCTTCTTACTTTACCAACAAATAGGGCCTAACCCCAAACTAAGAGTGTACCTTGAAGTGTACTTGCAATTTGTTCCATCGCCAACCCAATCTGAATCTATGAAGCCAATGAGATTCAATGCACAACCAACTGCATAGTGAATCCCATAACTCATGGTGCCCTGAATATATCTGAGGATGCACTTGGTATCCTTCCAGTGAAGATCATGGGGCCCCTGCATGTATCTAGAAACTAGTCCTACTACACATGGGATATCTATATGGGTGTGGGTGAGATACATTAGACTCCCTACCCACTGTCGATACAAAGTGATGTCCACTAATGGTGTATCCCATCCATCCTCAAGTCCGATCCCAGATAAGAAGGGTGTATGTATGGACTTACAATATGTCATGTGGAATCTATCCAAAAGATCCTTGTCATACTTAGCCTGAGAAAGTTTTATGCCATAAGCATCCTGACTGATCTCAAGACCAATAAAGAAGTGAAGTGGACCCATGTCCGTCATAGAGAACCTGCCATGTAAAATATCTTTGGCCATAGAAATGGCAGAAGTAAAGATACCAGTGATCAAAATATCATCAACATAGAGTACTAAAATCATCAAAGAGTCAATAGTCCTTAGCATGTAAACATTTCAATTAGATGTACATCTAACAAAATCATGTGAAAGCAGATAAGAATCCATCTTTTCATACCATTCTCTAGGTTCCTGCTTGAGGCCATATAGTGTCTTCTTTAATCTACATACTAAAGATGAGTTATGAATGAAGCTCAATGGCTACTCCATGTAGATCTCCTATGAAATATCACCATGAAGAAAATAATTCTTCACATCCATCTAGTGAACTTCCCATCCTTTGGCTGCTACAATGGATAGAACCAAGTGAATGGAGTCCATCTTTTCTATAGGAGAAAAGGTATCATCATAAGCTAGGACCATAATATGTTTTCTATGTCTCCACTTTCCATTCTGGTAGATATCTCTTGGGATCAAAGTGGAATAATCCTACCATGGAGAAGTTCGTTGATTCTCTCACACATGAGCAGGTGAAATGCATTCAGATGGGCCTAATTAAGGAACCCAACACACATGCACTCACCATGTAAGATGGAAAAGGGTCATCCAATAAAAAATACAAATAGAAAGGAAAGGAGAAATAAAAAGAATAGGAGGGATATTCGAAACCCTTAAAGGATTATTCATGTTCCAAAGACTGTTCAAATTCCAAATAGAAGAATAAGAATAAAGGAAAACATTGTACATATTGCAATACACTAAATCATGAAGAATACACATGCATGAAGAATCAAATCGATCTTATGGCACATGTACTTCAACAAAACAACCTTGGAAACTTCATTCCTGAAGGAGCCAAGAAGAAGGAATAAGATCATGCTCCTAAGAAAGGTAATCATCATTCTCTAGTTGTAATTAATTCCTCTAATACCATGTCAATGTTTCATGGAAACCTGCACATGATATCTAGCTTAGCCAAGATTGTTAGAATAATTTGGTCCTCTTGTTTAGACTTATCAATACCACAATATTCCAACCCGAATATCAAAGATTTAAACTTGGTAAAGAAATCTTGTATATTATCAAAACTCTTAGGATCCAAGGTATTCAACTTTACCTCAAGCATATGACCTCTCATCTCATTCCACTTTCCAAAGAGAATTTCCAAGGTGTTTTGTATCTCATTTGGATTCTTTCATGTGGCAACATGAAACCATAAATAAGTTGAAATTAATTCAAGAAGAAGCCGTGTGGCCTCATCCTTACAATTCACCCATATGGTCTTCTCAATCACTGATGTAGGTTTTGTTTCTGTCACCATCATCAAATTGTACAATCCTTTCCTTTTGAGTTGGAATTTGGTCTTAGTCTTCCATTAAAAATAATTGTACGGTGTCAGAATTATCACCAAATTTGACTAAAGAATTTTTTTCGTATATATCCCTCTTATTAATTATGAAAACCCTGAAAATTAACCCTCAATTTTCCTATACAAAATCCCGAGAAATCACTGCAAAAGGTCAATTTTTAAAGGGTGTCACACCCTACTTAAGGATATAGTGCGACACTGACCTTAGTTTTGCACTCTAGTAGTTCATAAAGTGCGACACTGCAACACAAATCAGAAAATTTTAATTTTGCAAGCGTGCCTATGGTTGTCGCACCTTTCAGCAGGGAGAGGGTGCGACACTTTCTATTGTCGTACCTTTTGACAGGGAGAGGGTGCGACACTGTCAGATATGCGGATTATGCTTGATGAAACTCTGATTTCCATTTTCTATGGGTTTCTCCAAGAATCTTAGCTATGATACCATGACAATGTTTTATGGAAACCTACACAGGAGACCTAGCTAAATCAAATACAAACAAATCTTATAAAGAAAAGGACAAGAGATTTAATATGGAAGAATGAGAAAATATATTCACACTACTCCAATGAGCTAATCAATATGTGATTCAATGAATGAGTGATATACACTCATATAGGAAAGAACATTCCATAATTAAGAAAAGCGAACAAACAATGAACTTCTATTAAAAATGCATGCATAATAGTGATGGTATAAAATATAAAGTCTAAAATAGAGCTAGCTTCAGTTAACTACCATTGAAATAGTGAGTCGAAAATACAAATATTTCCAGCACCAAGCTTCTACAAGCATGTTTGGGTGGCTTGCTACACATGGCTTCTTTTCCTATTTCTCTTTCCTTGATGAAAGTGGTTTGAGATGTACTTGTGATATCTTCTTTTCCATTGAATCCTAGGCCTTCATGCTTGAGACTTTGTTGAGCTATAATGGGAATCAAAATCCCTTGGCTTTCCTTGCCTAGCCTTTAGCCATCATATCCAATTTTCCTCATGAGAATGGAACCAATGCCTGTAGTGTTCTTATCAAAGTCACCAAGGGTATTGGAAGGTGATTTTACCATGTTTTCCTCTTTCATGGTACTATCAACGAAAGTGGCAATGGAAGGGGATTTATTTTTCTCTTGGATAGTTTCTTCTAGTTTCTTCAAGGACTCTTCCTTTGATTCCAAGTCATTGTATAGGTAAGCAGTGACCTCAGTGAACCACTCCTCCTTCCAGTTATCCAACTCAATGAATTTCTTCCCCACTTGCAAGAGCTTCAATATTCTCCTATCTAATTCTTCCCTCATGGTGGTGAAGCAGTCCTAGCACTTGGCAAGCTCTTTCTCTAGATCATCTGCTCTCTAAAATTTGCCTCCAATACCAAATTTATTCTTGGATTTTCCTATTGAAGTCTCTTAATTATTCTAGCTTCTCCCTATTCAAGGATTTTTCAATTGCATCTTCTTCAAGGTCTCTCCTGAACTTGCTATGATACCATTTGATCGGTAAAATGGTGGGCCTATGGCTTGACCACTTCATCAACATGAAAAATTTTGTGGAATGAATTCTCTTCTATGTTATACCATTTCTTAACTACTTGGTTTGTGTCATTTGTGGTTGCCAAACCAATGCCAACTAAGTTCCCAAACTATGGGAATTGGTTAAATTACTAGTGACATAAATGAGGATGTCCAGCTATAACAAAATGTTTAGTGGATGAATTAAGTCACTCAATCATATAGAAAAATGCCCAGGATGAGTTTAAGAAATCGAAGTTAGATAAAAAAAACCTGGGGTGAGTTTGGACACTTGTCATCAGAGAAAAATGACTTGCGGAAATTTTAGACACTTGACATCAAAGAAAAACAACCTAGGGAGAGTTTAGACACTCAACATCGGAAAAAAACATCTTGGGGTGAGTTTATACTCTCAACATTAGAGAAAAATGACCTAGGGGAAAAATGAAGATGCCTAACTAAAGAAAAATGACCCATCAATGATTAAATTCGAACAACTTCTCAATCAATATGCCTAGAAATACAAAAAAACACCCATAGAGGTATAAATTCACCTAGGAATAAGTACATTTGCCCGACAACAAAATAAAATGCCCAGAGGAATGAAAATTTTTATGGGTGAATGGAACCTCATTCGACAAAACAAAACGTAGCTCAGAGAGGGTTGAGCTAATGAAGCCTTTATATACTAACTAGAATAGAAATTTCAAGCAATAAATTTCACAACATAACCACAATATAACTCCATAGAGAAAATTACACCCACATTGTATAAACAACATAGATTTATTTTTCTTTAGAATTTCATTACAATGGGTGAGCTATGCATGCCTAGAAATTGTTGTTGGAGTTATTTCACACACGCCTAGGATTTATTTTTCATAAGATTTTTCCTTGTTTATTATTCATAATTAGTCATTATCTAGTCTCCTATATTTTAGGGGAGCATATTCCACCTGGAGAATATTCTCTTTCAGTTGACACTTTAGTTTGACTAGTTGAGTTGAGTTTAGATGTTGCATTGGGATCACCACCATGCAACATTGGGATCATCACCATGGT
>JZKD02S1862241.1:455696-469606 GCA_000966675.3 Picea glauca | reverse complement strand
TGAAAATCTGAAAGAGTGATGGACACATACTTGAAAATTTTAGCTTAAAACTCAAAGTATGAAATATCACTAGTCATGTATCCAAAATAGTTCTTTGGGAACCTAAAAATATATAAAAATGCCTTTCAAAATGTTTATAATATTCGGGAAAGTAAAATTCGTTTGTCCAAATGGATTGGGATGGGGTTGCTATGAACCATAAAATAGAAGTAACAGTTGGATGAAAGAAAGAGAAGCGGTTAGTAATCAGTCTTATGTTCTCACAAATCATGAAATGGATAAGAATGGAAAATTACTCACTGAGAGGAAAATAAAGGAAGGCTAAATAGAAAAAATGTTTGACTTACTATGATGAAAATTTCTCTCTCTCCTATCTATTGTTAGGGTCTTCCTTTATATTTTGAGCTTCAGACCTCCTTTGAGATAATTGTTTTTAAGTAGTTATTCCAGGTTGATGATCTGTTGCAATGATTTCTTGATCTAAATTGGATCCTTGCCTAAATTATTTTGTAAAATTGTAATAAACTTGTAATTGTTGTTTTCATTTTATTTTGTTTTTTTACAAATTTGGAAGCAGAAGTAAACCATTGTGATGGTTGGTCTTCCAAAGGTAGCTCATTGAAAATGAAGGTTGTAGTAAGAAAGGGGAAGGTGAGGAGAACTTGAGAACTTTGCATAGATGAGAGATCGAAGAGTGAATCCTTTTGAAGATCAATGGACAAAGGAGTCAAGGATCATGTCCACGATGAGTGAAGGCATATATGAGCCATGGCCATCTACATTTATTTTCATGAGTAACAATCCATGCGATTGTAAATGTGTTGAACCTACACATAATAGATCTAGCTAAACAATAATACACACATTTGTAGAGAGAATTGGAGAAAGAAGAAGGAGAGAAAGAATGGAATAATTCTCAATAACCGTTATGAATAATGAATAATTTACACATGATATACTCTGTATAACTCAATGAGTTCGACTTGAGGTGAACCAATGCGCCATAGTGGTGGTCTAGAGTGATATGGAAACACACCAGCAGTTATGGGAGTGAACTGCCACCTATTCTAGTCTCTCAGGCAGTTACGGGAGTGAACTGCCACCTATTCTAGTCTATCAGGTAATTGTGAGAGTGAACTGCCACCTAGTTGAGTTAACTAGTCAACTAGTCTTCAGTTAACTGACTGAATAGAGAGTAGTGAGGAGTTAACTCAGGGAATCAAGGCTAATGCGCCACTCTGGTGATGATACCAAGGCAAGGTCGAATTACCATGGTGATGATCCCAATGTTGCATGGTGATGATCCCAATGCAACATCTAAACTCAACTCAACTATTCAAATTGAAGTGTCAACTAAAAGAGAATATTCTCTAGGTGGAATATTCTCCCCTAAAATATAGGAGACTGGATAACGACTAATTATGAATAATAAACAAGGAAAAACCTTATGAAAAATAAATCCTAGGTGTGTGTGAAGTAACTCCAACACCCCCCCTGAACATCACTATGGTGAAAATAAAGATTGGGTCCCGGCAACGAGGCCATGTTAGGTACCTGTTAGCGATAATTCTTGTCCTGGGCTCGAGAGCGCCCAGGTCTACAGATTGCACAAAAAGTGCCCAAGCGTAGCACAGGAGATCCCTGTTTTTCCAGTAGCGAGTCAAGCGAGAAGGAAAAGTTTTGTTGTCGGCAGTCGAGATCCAGCCATAGAGCGAATCAACAATCATCGGGTTTTCGGTGTTGTCAAATTGCCCGGGATTTAGCATGAAGGGCAGCTCCCATAGTTCAGGAAAAATCTGGATCGTCCGATCTGATCGGGACAGTTGGTAGCCAGTCGGCATATCGGAGATCGGTGTTTCGGGAGACAATGAGTTATCAGTTCATTGCATTTGAAATTGCCGATCCGCGAAGTTCCAAAGCACCTTTCGAGCTGAGCCCGTGGTCTTAACACCAGGTCATGTCAAGCGAGCCTGTAAATGGGGCAGCCCTCTTTACAATAACGAATACTATCTGGGTCGTTCGTCTGAAGGACACGCGACACACATTTGGGTCACGTCAGCATTCGGGAGTTCGAGGGGTAAGCGCTCCTCGTCCCTTCACTTCTCGAAACCCCGAACCCCAAAATGCCGATAGCGCCTAGAATCGGGCCCGTGGTTTTGGCGCCTGGTCGTAAAGGAACAAGCCTGGAAGAGGGGCGCTATTGTTTATCATTTTTTCATAGGGAGTCCAAAGGCACCGAATTAAGATTCAAGAGAGGGGGGACTGCATTCTTCAGATGCCGATTCGACATGATGTTATTCCCGGTAGCTGCCAGGAATGAATGAAAAAAAGAGAGGGTGGTTGAGGCCTCGCCTCAATCATTAATTACAAGGTATGGAGGGTCTGGCACGCGATCTACTCAAGGGGGTCCTGTGTACCCACTTTTCCATAGAAGCCATGCCCGAGTTCTCGACTAGCCGAAGGAAGTCTGCACACGCTAGCTCGACACTTAATGGCTCAGCTACTCCCCTAGCTAGAGCCACGCGCAGTTAAGATGGCGTCGGTCATAGGCACACGATCATCCAGTCTGCATGGGCAGACTGTCAGAAGACATGCAGACGCAATGTTATTAATGCAGCATCTTGTTTTTGTTGTTGTTGTTTTTTGGAGTATATGTAGGCGTTTTCGCCATTTTTGTAGGCATCGATGGTTGAGTTGTGCTCTCGACTGTGACGTTTCTAAGGAAGCTCTGGTTATGTATTTTGATTTGATACTGTCAAATTAATGAAAGTCATCTTCTCTTTCCCTTTTATTTTGTTTGTTAGCTGTTTAAAACACTCGGAATTGGAGGATCCAGTCGAGGGTCGCATATTGTAGGATGACGTATGGTTAGTCACTACAATCTCTGCACCAGTATTAAGTAGTCTCCCACGTTGTCTTTTTCATCTTACATTGAATCATTCAGAACTGGAGGATCCAGTCGAATGGTTGTAGCTGCATAGTATGATAGGTTTGATCAGTGTGCAGTTATCACTGTGTCGTTTAGGCACATTTTAGTGTATTTTTTTTCTTTCCCGAGTCGCTGGAAGGCCCGATGCCCAGAGTAGCCTCCTCTCTTTTCTCCCTGGTCTTCCCTCTACTCTCGCTTTAACTCAAATTCCTGACTGAGGTTAGTTATTACACTCACTTTCCTGTGCATTTCTAGCCTAGTTTTTTGAGCTAAATGATACTGTTTTGAGTTCACTCACATCTAATCACCCATTTTAAAACAAAATCGTGACATAAACTGATGGGCATTGGGCTCTGCTCCTGTAAGCAATCCAAGAGCGACTTCCGACGCTAACATTTCTGGTGCTGTTGCCGGGGACGAAGTTGAATATTTTCCCTGGGTAGAACGACATTGAGCCTTTGATTCTGAAGATGCATCAGACATCAGAGCCCTTAAAGATTGCTACTATGCACCTGGCGACTCCACTGTGGCGACTCCATTGTTTCCATTTTACTGTTTCATTTGTGGCCACTATTGGCACACCTGAAAGCTGACCCAGAGGATCTTTCTCGAGAAGGCTTTAGCGGCTGCTTTCTCAGCCTGAGAAGTTTCCTGGGGTAACGATAATGTTAAGATCTGGCCTTTGATGGTGAACAAGGACCGGGCACATTTGAAGTTGTGCATCTTTCACCTGGCGACTCCATGATTCGAGGATCGATTGGCGACTCCATTGGTTCAATATGGAGAAAACTTTGGCTCAAAGGTTTTCTTTCTATGACTTTTCCCAGATAGTTGGTTTTCCTAATGCTCTTCCTGATAGAGACATATGGGAAGATTTCCTCCCTGGATTTCACGCACAGAGTTGGGAGGTACCAGCTGAGCATTTACTGGACTTCCATGAAGCTATTCATCGACACAATATCACGCATGAGGATGTCCGGATTAAGATCTTCAAGTATTCATTGAAGGGAGCTGCTCTTGAGTGGTGTCGATCTCTTCTCGCTGCGAGCATCCGCTCTTTAACGAGTTTTCATACATCTTTCAATTCTTTTTGTAAAGATTACTATCCAGCTGATTGTTTGTATGAAAATTGTTGTGAGGAGTTTTCTTCGCTTCAGGAATCCTCTGCTGGCCCTGAAGACCAGGTCCATTATGAAGCCCTTACTGTGGAGGAAAGCATCTGCTGTGAAAATATAGAGGTGTTGGACGATATTAATTGTGTTAGCCCTAGAACGGAAGCATCTGACATCATATCAGATGCATTTGTTCTTTTAAATCTTCATGAATATCAACACACCTCTTGTGGAGATTATGAGTTTGCAGAGAAGATGTGGTCCATGGTAGATGTCTCACCTGAATGTCGGGTTGAAGCAGATATTCCTAGCAACCCTGTTTCTGAGGACGGAGACCTTCCCGTTTGTAAATAAGAGATTATTGTGGAAGAGGTTTCCTCTATTTTTCTCCAAGGAGTTTCTCATGATATATGTTTACCCGGGATTAAAGAGAAAAAGATTACATGCGAGCAGCCAGAAGCAGCGGGTCCCACTGTCCCTAAAACATAATTTTTTTACGGGATCACTGTTCTGGAGGAGGATCATATCAATGAAGAACAACCCCTTTTTGATATATATTATAGTGATGATGAGCAGCAAGCTTATCCTACTTTTGATCACTATAGAGATACTGAAGAGCCAGTCAACAAACAAAACCACCCCATGGTCCCTATTTATGATGAATACGAATCGGACCTGGGGGAGACCGAACCAGAGGAGCAGAATATATCCTGTCCAGAGCCAGTCAGGGAGCAGCCACTGCCCAAAAGCAGCGAGCCTACGTCAGTTTTCCACCATCAACCTGTGCTTATCAGAAATATTCAGCCACAGGTGAACAACTTTGTAGCAGAGGAGGGCATCTGTCGCCCATTTTCTGGAATTTGCCACTCATTCTATGAACCTGTTTGCAAGTACATGGAGTGGAATTTCCCCTATGCCTTGGAGCCGCCCTATTTCATCTCAACTCCAGCCTGTAAGGAGGAGTTGAAGAGTGTAACCGCTCTGCTGCCACGGTTACACCATCCGCTGATAATCATCGACAGAAGGAAGGAGCTTCTATCCAGGAAGCTGCTTGAATGGCTATGGTGGAAGTTTTCTTTCACCTAGCCCATGTAAAGTGTTTTATTAGCTTAGGACTGTACATAAATAAGCTCCTATGAGCTTGAACATTTAGTTTGTTTTGTTTTTATTTTTCGGCCTGTATTTTCAGCAGCGGGATGTTTTGAGCTTGACTCCATAGTCCAACAGCAAGGCACTGAAGCTGTGGAATGAGTTCTTAGAGCATCACAGGGACGACTCTATCCCCCATGGAGCCTAATGTTAGCGATAATTCTTGTCCTGGGCTTGAGAGCACCCAGGTCTGCAGATTGCACAGAAAGTGCCCAAGCGCAGCACGGGAGATCCGCGCAGCACGAGAGATCCCTGTTTTTCCAGTAGCGAGTCAAGTGAGCAGGCAAAGTTTTTTTGTCGGCAGTCGAGATCCATCCATACAGCAAATCAGCAGTCATCGGGTTTTCGGTGTTTTAAAATTGCTCGGGATTTAGCACGAAGGGCAGCTCCCATAGTTCAGGAAAAATCTGGATCGTCCGATCTGATCGGGACAGGTGGCAGCCAGTCGGCATATTGGAGATCGGTGTTTCGGGAGACAAGGAGTTGTCAGTTCATTGCATTTGAAATTTTCAATCCGCGAAGTTCCGAAGCACCTTTCGAGCTGAGCCCGCGGTCTTAGCACCAGGTCACGTCAAGCAAGCCTGTAAATGGGGCAGCCCTCTTTACAATAACGAATACTATCTGGGTCGTTCGTCTGAAGGACACGCGGCACACATCCGTGTCACGTCGGCATTCGGGAGTTCGAGGGGTAAGTGCTCCTCGTCCCTTCACTTCTCGAAACCCCGAACCCCGAAATGTCGATAGCGCCCAGAATTGGGCCCGTGGTTTTGGCGCCTGGTCGTAAAGGAACAAGCTTGGAAGAGGGGCGCTATTGTTTATCATTTTTCCATAGGGAGTCCAAAGGCGCCGAATTAATATTCAAGAGAGGGGGGACATCATTCTTCAGACGCCGATTCGATGTGATGTTATTCCCGGTAGCTGCCTGAATGCATAAAAGAGAGGGTGGTTGAGGCCTCGCCTCAATCATTAATTGCAAGTTATGGAGGGTCTGGCACGTAGTCTACTCAAGGGGGTCCTGTGTACCCATTTTTTCAGAGAAGCCATGCCTGAGTTCTCGACTAGCCGAAGGAAGTCTGCACACGCTAGATCGACACTTAATGGCTCAGCTACTCCCCTTGCTAGAGCCACGCGCAGTTAAGATGTCGTCGATCATAGGCACACGATCATCCAATCTTCATGCGCAGACTGTCAGAAGACATGCAAACGCAATGTTATTAATGCAACATCTTGTTTTTGCTGCTGTTGTTTTTTGGAGTATATGTAGGCGTTTTCACCATTTTTGTAGGCATTGATGGTTGAGCTATGCTCCCGACTGTGAAGTTTCTAAGGAAGATCTGGTGATGTATTTTGATTTGAGACTATCAAATTAATGAAAGTCAGCTTCTCTTTCATTTTTATTTTGTTTTTTAGCTGTTTAAAACACTCGAAATTGGAGGATCCAGTCGAGGGTCGCATATTGTAGGATGACGTATGGTTAGTCACTACAATCTCTGCACCAGTCTTAAGTAGTCTCCCACGTTGTCTTTTTCATATTACACTGAATCATTCAGAACTAGAGGATCCAATCAAATGGTTGTAGCTGCATAGTATGATAGGTTTGATCAGTGTGCAGTTATCACTGTGTCGTTTAGGCACATTTTAGTGTCTTTTTTTTCTTTCCCGAGTCGCTGGAAGGCCTGATGCCCAGAGTAGCCTCCTCTCTTTTCTCCCTAGTCTTCCCTCTACTCTCGCTTTAACTCAAATTCCTGACTGAAGTTAGTTATGACCCTCATTTTCCTGTGCATTTCTGGCCTAGTTTTTTGAGCTAAATGATACCCCTTTCAATGTAATTTTAACGAGCCCAGAGAAGGTAAGCTCGGTAGTTTTTTCACATTTAGAGAGTCTGAAAAACATAAAAGAAGACTCCACTGGGGTATATTTTTCTAAAATAGTCTAGTCGGTTCGAAAAAGGGATAAACTAGCACCGATAAGATGTCTATTCAAAACCATTTTAATGAGTGTGACAAAGACAAGATCACTCGGCAATCTTTTCAATTTTAAGGAGTCTGAAAAGAGCTTAACTATGGACTCACAACCTTTTTCTAGATTTAGTCCCCTTATCTCGAAAAAGTATAAAATTTACTAAGGAGAACTCTCCTGGTGAGACAAATCTCCTGAGGTGTACCTTTTTCCTCCATAATCCACAGGCAGAAAAAGGGGTAAACTCATGCCAGTAGATGTTCTTCTGGACCAATTTAATGAGTGTGAAGGAACAAGGTCACTTGACGATCTTTTAAATTTTAGGGAGTCTGAAAAGAGCTTAACTATGGACTCTGTTGGGGTTCCTTTTTCAGAAGTAATCTCCAAGTTCCAAAAAAGTTGATAAACCAAAACCAAGGAGAATGCTCCTTTTTTGTAAATTTAGTCCCTTAGGCCCGAAAAAGGGTTAAAATTATACCTGAGAATACTCTTCTAGTGAACCAAAGTTCCTAGAGTATACCTTTGTTCGTACAATTGACCATTCGGATCGAAAAAGGGGTAAACTACAGCTGGACAAACATGCCTTCAAGTTTGATTTTGGTGAGCGTGAAGGACAACAAGATCACTCAACAATATTTTCATGTTTAGAGAGTCTGAAAAGGGATTAAAGAAGACTCCAGGGGGATACTTTTCTCAAGTAATTCCAACCAGATCACTTGTACCAAGAGGGGGAAGTAAGTGCTCGCATGCCCCCATTGGATAAAACAAAGGATTAATTGTTGAGACCAATTATCGAGAAGGAAAACATGATTGCACAGGTTCCTGATCAGAAGCAATTGAACATCAAGGATAAGACGCCACATAATTAACTTGTGGTGGGGTAGAGTCTACGCGAACACTAGGAGCATATAAAGGGGCATCATGAAATAACGTTGAATTAGGATGGTTATTATTAGATGCTAGTTGGTCAATAGTGACAATGCTTCCATTATGAGGGAAATGCATCACCCGAAAGAGCGTAGACACCACAAAATTCATATCATATACATAATCACGCCCGAGAATCATATTGAAATCTAACGGGCCTTGCACCACTATGACATCAACAAAGACAGTCTTTCCACCTAACGAGATAGGAAACTGAGGAAGAACCCCCAAATATTCACTTGGACGTCTGTTAAAAGCCAACAACTCATGCAAAGTAGACACAAGCTCAAGAGATCCAAAGACTTTCCAAACCAAGGAGGATAAAATACTTGGAGAGGCTCCTTCATCCATAATACATTGATAATTTTTTGTTGAATTAACTTCAACCCTTATTTGGAAAGGTGCAGAAGAAGGAATACAAGGCTCAACAAGATCATTCCAATCAAAGGAAACCATCCTAGGTATTGGAGGGGGTTTGCTCGAAGTGAGAAGAAATATCCCTTGTTTTGAAAGTATTGAATTGGAAATGATAAAAACATAGTCGGTAGACATATGACTCCCCAAGAGAAGAGTGGGATCAGATGAAGATTTCATCAACATGACCACTTTGGTAGAATCAAAACTCTCCAAGAGAAGAATGGGATCAACCAAAGACTGCATTGATGTGACCACTTTCTCAACCACTAGCTAAATAGGATGCAAGACAACATGGTTTACAGGCACATCACCCCCCAAAAGAGGAGTGGGATCAGCCGAATATTGTTTCGGCGTGACCATGTTGGTAGAATTGACACTCTCCAAGAGAAGAGTGGGATCATTCAAATACTGCATCGGCATGACCACTTTCTCAACCATAGGCTGAATAGGTTGCAAGGAAACCTTAGAAGACTTAGAATCATAAGAGCTTGCAGACAGGGACCATAATCTTTGTACCTATGGAATTCTAGGGAACAAATGAGTAAGGTTATCTCCCTTGGAAAGATTACAAGGGAAATTAGGCTTACTTCCTATCTGTCTAGGTTTCTCAATAGAATCAATTCCCCCAACATGAATAGTAGTGGATTGTTGCACATCTCCAACATGACTTTCATAGGTTGGTGAAGGGTCGATAACATGACTCGTAGAGGCTACATACCTGTTCCTAGTATGACTAGCAGTCACTGGAATTTTTCCCCCAACATGACTTGCAGAGGTTGGGTGCTTGCCCCTAGCATGACTTCCAGAGGCTGGGTGTTGGTATTCAACATGACTTGCAGAGGTTGAGGACCTATCTCCAACATGACTCACAGAGGTTGGTGATTTCTTCTTCCTATTCTTCCTCTTTCTATTTCATTTAGACTTCTAGTTACTAGTAATTGTACCTTCACCAGAGATGGGAGAAGGAGGAGGAGACGTTGTTGATGGAGGAACATCAACATTATGCCAAGAGAATTTGGGACACTTGGGACACTTGGAATGGTACCCAACCAAACCGATAATCCCACATTCAACCCAGGAATATACAAAGTGGCCATCAAAGGGACACCATCATTTCTAAAGAAAGGAAAAGCATAAGAATCCCTTTGTGAAGGGGTTCCTTGGTTGGTATTTTCAGTAACTTTAGCCATGAATATCTTATGCACAAGTTCTCCCCTTGCGGGATTGTTCAAGTCTGTAAAAGTCTCACACACTAATTCCGGTGAACCAGTGTTATCAAAACAAAATGTATAAAGAGGCGGCTCCATGTTTCTAAGCGGAAGTCTGAAAAGTCCTCACAATCAACAAAGTGTCCAATCTACCACATTAGGTAAGAGACCCAAAGAAATGACTGATTAACTCACTATGGAAAACTAGGGAGCACAGAGAACACACTAAAAATTCCTAAAGGAAAATCAAGAAGACGACTATTTAGTAGGAAGAACAGTTATGCCAACCAACCCTAGAGCAACTAACCGATGCAAGTGCAACTCGAATACGAAAGCACCCTTTGGGTATACTCTGCAAAGTGTGACCTAACATCTACCCTAGGTACTGTGGTATATCCCCTTAGTCACCTGTGTAAGTCCCTAGAATAAAGGCAACTATGTTGTCAGCTCGTAAACAGTCACCAAGAAGGTACAGTCGACAGTCAGGTGGAACAAAATGAGAAGGATAAAAATTCTAAAACCTATAGAGGGTATCAAAAGAAAGTGGTCTGGAAGACAATTGAGTATATCGAATAGATTTGAGGTTCATGATGCTCCGTAGGAAAATGCGAGTGATAGTATCCCACAACAAATCCTCAATATGTGTTCCCCACTATGTTTAGTTCGGCTTTGGAGGGGTTATCTCCGCTGCCTTTCCTCACGTGACCTCATGTTTATCCTCTGTGTTAGAGGGGAGTCCCATATAAATTTCACGTCACTGGACTTTAACACTCCCTAGCTCTAACTCTGATGTTTGTTTAAAAGCCTTGAAGAGTTTCCTCTCCAACCTAATTCAAGGCTCTAACCCTAAACTAGTTGGTTGACCCTACAAACAAAAAAGTCTACTTAATTTTATACTTAACGTTCGTTTTAAAGGCTTGATTTACTCAAAAAGGGTGTGGTAGTGCAACTGATGTTGTTAAGACTCTTGCAGAAAATGAAACTTATAAGAAC
Source organism: Picea glauca (assembly GCA_000966675.3). Classification (NCBI taxonomy): domain Eukaryota; kingdom Viridiplantae; phylum Streptophyta; class Pinopsida; order Pinales; family Pinaceae; genus Picea; species Picea glauca. Next base: position 458,912 of record JZKD02S1862241.1, on the reverse strand, counting down.
ACTGGCAAAGAATGATTATGTTTCATATTTTCTTTTGAAATTCTTTCAACATGCGAAGAAAACATGACACTATGTTAATTTCTTTTTCTTTTTCAAATAACAATGTAAAGAAAATGCAAAGAAAGAAAGAGACCTAACAAACTAAGTAATTTTTTTTATATTTTCTTCCAATCAAAGTAGAAGTAATAAAAGATGTTAAAAGAAACTGATGAATACACGATTCAAAATGCAACTCATTTTTCTTAAAAATCAAGCTAAAAATGTTAGGAAACACAAGAAAACTAAAGAAGAAAGTAAATTGAAAACTGACCCAAGCTATGGCTATAAAAAAAGAGACTCTAAACTCTATCAAGAAACCCTGAGAAGTATAAACCTCAATCAGGAAAGAGGTTGGTTGCCTCCTTTTTTTTTCATTTCTTGAACCAAATACACTATTGTTGTTTCAGCATCCTGCGTATGTACGCGGGTTGTTTAGTACACAAGGCATGTATGTACACAGGATGACCCATGGTAGGGAGCGTACACCTCTGTACTTCCCCAAAAAAGAAAGAAACCAGACAGACTTATAGGGCAAGGAAAACTAGTATGGCACCTAAAGGTGACCAGAATCCCTTAAAAGACTTATAAGACTCAACAGAAACTCAAAGGGCAGAAAAACCAATCAGACACCCAAAATCCCCTACAACCCTACAGGCTTCCCCAGTATGGCCACTAGTTATGCTAGCGGGAAAAACCCCCCATGGATACATCAGGGTTTACAATGTAGGAAGATCAATCACTGTTTAAAAGTCTCCTACTTCTCTAACTACACGAAACATATCCCAGACTCATACACGAAAAGCAAAATGAGAAGGATCGGGTAACTGTACCTCTACTCCGCGTCTGATGATGATCCTCTCACGCTTGATAGCTTTGTTGACTGCAAAACTCCTCCCAATGTTGACCTACATTCAAAGACAGATAAACAGAAAACTACAAACATGCTTTTCATATATAAATCATAGGTTAGATGTTAGAATAAAAACATAAATCAAATGCAAACAATCGACATATCATGTTTTGGGACAGGAAACGTACTTCTTTTATTGATAATACAATGATCACTTACAACCAATGTCAGCTACTACTCCACAAACCTTGTCTGAGCTCCTCTTCACCAAGCTCCAAGTGCACCTCCATGTATCTTTCTCCTCTCAACCTTCTTCTTGGGAAATTAAATGGGTTTATAATGGAGGTAAAAGGGAAAATTAGGGAATTCTGAGGCAATTCTCACAAAATGGATACAAATTCTTGGGGCAAGGAGGGGATGTGAAACGGGTAGATTTTCACTGTTCTTATGTCTATATGTGGAATGAGACCCCAAAACCTCCTTTTATATGGGAAAAGGATGGTTATTCTCTTTGGTGATGAGCTATAGGTAGTGGATTAGTTAGGAAACTACCCAATAGCCCGTAATCTCAACGAATTCCTTACAACTTTTTTATTTTTTGCAACTTTTTCAAGTATATGTGGGTTGTAATGATGCAACATGCATACGTACACAGGATCTAGTGGTGCAGCAAGAGTATGTACACAGGCAGTATTGGTGCAGGGCACATACATCTTCAAAAAATGAGTTTTTAAGAAGAGAAACTTAGTGATGGCTTGGCAAAAATAGAAAGTAAGAGGGCCAAAGGACAAGTATGCATATGTAGAGAAATTTAGGGTTATAACAAGAATCAGTAATAGAGCAATATAATTTTCTTTTACCAAAAAATGCAAGTGTTATATTAATGTAGCATTATCATTCAATAGTTGCAGAGTATATAAGAACAAATGAACAATCATACACGTACACAATACACCAATTTTTTTACGTGGAAACCCAAAGCGGAATTAAACCACATAATGCTTTTTCTCATATGTCTTTAAGAATTACTTTCATTAGAAGCACTAAATTCATTTGTTTTCCAGTTGCAACTGGAAGGAGGCTTCAACCCCCTAGTTTCTTGGGCTACAACCTGAGGGAATATCCAAATCCCCCATTCTCTGGCTACAACCAGAAGGAGGCTACAAACCCCTATGTTCTTTGTCTACAACTAGAAGGTGCCTACAACCACCTGTCCTTGCCCCATCCAACCGCCATGAAATAAAAGTATAATGATGGACCCACTATCACACTATCATTGTGAGATATATTTATGTAAACCTCTACAAATCAACATGTAATTAACCTGTACCATAAACAAGTGCATCAACCATGCACCAACCTCAACCAAACAACCTGTAATCAACCTGTAACATAAACAAGTGCATCAACTATGCACCAACCTGTACCTAAACCTTATACCAAATACATATACCAATACAACCATCAAAATTTCTCTAGCAATACATCACACTATACATAACCAAATACCATAACCATTACATCAAACCATGTGCCACAACCTCACTGTTATACAACCTTTATCTATAACATACCTCAACCAAAATCCCTCATCAATTTCATCATCCAAATATGATTTGTAATTCTCTAATAGAGTTGGTGTATATGATCACATACCTACAAACCTTCCTTAACTTTAACAACAAGAGACTAGCATTTTATCAAACTTTACTTTAGTCTCACATGACTAATTTTGGATTAGTCAATAACCCTAACTTGCAATAATCATAACTATGTACCTATAATGAATAAAGATATGAAAATGGTACACAATGTTCTTCAGTGTATTTTATGCAATTCCTCCATATTTCACTTCTTACAACCTCTCAAAAAAGGAGTTATACAAAAAATGGCATACCTTGTTGAATTATGGCTTATTCTAGAGATCGAACTTGTAGAGAATACCCTGCATGGAATATTTGTTGTATAGATCTGAAAATGGTACACAATATACAACATAGTGTACTCTAACCAATAAATGTTTTTTTACTGAATTTGGATCTATTATGATGAAGTTATGACATTTTTACCTGAAACATTTGTTTTAGACTAGTTTCAAGACTAGCCACAAACCCTATTTTCCACGGAGTTTAACAACAAAAATACAATGACCCACAAGCTAAAAAGTTTATCACAACTACTTCGATATGTTTCCTCAATGGCCTACAAATTTCTCGATCTGAATCATAATAGAAAAATGTTTATTGCGAAAATGGTGAGATGACCTATAAATAACATACCTTAGAAAGCACCATCAAAAGAATTTATCCTCCCTTGAATTTTGTCCT
>JZKD02S1862241.1:436717-447938 GCA_000966675.3 Picea glauca | reverse complement strand
TATATTGTGTATTTCTATAAAAGAGGGGCATATATGTTGTTTGTTAGGTAGTGAGTTTATGTATATATATATATATTATTCATTTTATATTTTTTAGAATTTTTTAGAAAAAAAACTTACAAATTTATTGATTCCTATAATGAAGAATTATGAAATTTGGGTTATCAAAATGAGAACATTATTATATTCTCGACATGTTTGGGATTTTGTGATTCATAGCTATAAAAACACACTCTATCTCATTCAAAATGGATTGGATGAAAGTATATTTGATATCAATAGTGGGGTTATGAAGACAACATGGGACATCTTAGAAACCAATTCTCGGGGCATTACCAATGTAAAGACAATCAAGTTGCATACATTTCAAATGAATTTTGAGAATCTGAAGATGAATGAGTCAGAATTAGTAGACATTTACATGACCCAAGTCATGAACAATGTAAATCAATTAAAGATGAATGGTGAAAAAATTCCAAATCAGAAAGTGGTAGAGAAGGTTCTTAGAACCTTTCCTAAGAAGTTTGATGCAGTGGTTGTAGCCATTGAAGAGTCTAAGAACTTGAAACAACTATCAGTAGATGAGCGATTGGGTTTCATGTTATCCCATGAATCTGAAATGAATAGATATGATGATTCTTTGGAAAATGAATTTAGATCCCAGGTTTCTATCTCAAGAGGTAGAGGAGGATCAAAGTCAAGAGGCAGTGATAGGAGAAACAATAGAAACAACCAAAGAGATAGTTCAAAATAAGAAAGGAGACCTTATCTAAATCCTCATAACTTAAGGGGGACTAGCAACATACTAGCTCACAACCAAATTAGAGGTATGACATATCCAATGTTAAATGTTTTTGTTGTAATAAGTTGGGTTATTATGCATATGAATGTAGGAAGAAGAAGGATAATCTTAGGAGATAGGATGAAAACTATCCTAACACCTATAAGAACTATGAAAACTCATTATTCCTTACTTGTAATGTTGATCAAGTGATTTTTAATGATATATGGATTTTAGATAGCAGGTGTAACACTCATATGATAGGAGACAGAATCTTAATTGCAAATTTGGATGATTTAGTAAGGATTGAAGTCAAGTTGGGGTCAGAAAATATTTTAAAATTTATGGAAAAAGGAATGGTCAACATCATGACTAAACAATGCCAGAAAAGGAACATACTAGATGTGTATTATGCCCTAGGTTTGAAACATAATTTCATTATTGTTAGTCAACTTACTCAAAAAGGGTATGATATAATGTTCCAGGGAAATGATTGTTTCATATATGATAGACCTCCCAGTAAGATGTTGATTGTTAGGGAAATTATGACAAAGAATAGAATGTATCCTCTTTCCATGAATTATAATAGACAAGATGTCTCATTTTCCCAAAAGGAAACATATTTGGATGATTTTTGGTTTTGGAATTTCAGATTTGGTCATCTACATTTTGGTGGTATAAAAATATTGTAGAATAAAACGATGGTTGAAGGTTTTCCTCCCATTCAAGATCCAACGAGCTCATATGAGAGTTGCATTCTGGAAAAGAAACACAGGGACAATTTTCATGGAGGGGTGTCGTATAGAGAAAAAACACCACTGGATCTAGTTCATACAGATCTATGTGGTCCAATGCAAACCCATTTACTACTTCCCAACCTTCATACATGATTACAACAGAAAGAATTGGGTGTGCATTTTTGCAAATAAATCCAAAACTTTTGATAAGTTCAAAGAATTCAAGGTGATGGTGGAGAAGCAAAGTGGTCATCATATTAGATTGTTTAGATCATAAAAGGGAGGTGAATGCGATTCAAATTTTTTCATGATCTCTACAATGTATGGATCAAAATATAGTTTACAACAAGGTATACACCTCAAAAAAATGATGTAGCTAAAATGAAAAATAGAACCATTATGAATATGGCAAGAAGCATGTTGAAATAAAAACATTTGTCAAATGTTTTTTGGGGAGAAACAATAGCTTTCTATATTTATGGTTTGAATGGATCTCCTACTAAAAGTGTGAAGAACAAAGTTCCACAAGAATCATGGATAGGTATGAGTTGTAATGTAGCACACTTCGGAGTATTTGGATGTGTGGCATATTCTCATGTGCCTAAAGATTTGAGGAGGAAGTTAGACGAAAGAACTAAAAAATGCATATTTTTTGGGTTCAGTGATCAGTCCAAGGCATATAAATTGTGTAATCTAGTGACAAAGAAGGTTATAATCAACAAGGATGTTGAATTCAAAGACGATGAAGCATGGGAGTGAAGCATATATAGGACTATATATGTTGGAGAAGTAATACCTAAAGCATTATATGAAGTAGAGGAGAATATTGCACAAGGTGGACAACAAGGTTCACAAGCCCAATCACCAATTAGAGATACTCCAACAAGGACTCCAATGAATTTTTCTCAAGGTGATTCATATAGCCCAACAACCAAGTCTACTCCTAATTCTCAATCAAGTAGTGACTATGATCCTACAATTGCCTCCCTAAGGGATAGAAAGACTATAAGTTTAAGAGAAATGTATGAAGATCTAGATGTGCATTCAAATTTTACATTGTTTTCTTGTCAACCCACATATTTTGAGGAAGCAATTAAATAAAAAAATCGGTTGAAAGAAATGGATGAAGAAATGGATTACATAGAGAAGAATGATACATGATATATAGTAGAATGACCAAAAGATAAAGATTTCATTGGTGTAAAATGGGTTTACAAAACCAAATTTAATGAGAAAGGAGAAGTTGAAAAGTGCACGTCCAGATTGGTAGAAAAATGTTTTGCACAACAACCTCTAGTAGATTATGGTGAGACTTTTGCACCAGTTGCAAGTGTAGATACTGTTAAAGTTGTCTTAGCCATATCAGCTCAAAACATGTGGAAATTTTATCAAATGGATGTAAAGTCCTCATTCTTAAATGGTATTTTATAAGAATAAGTATATGTAGAGTAGCCACCAAAATATGTGGTAAAAGGACATGAAGATAAATTCATCAGATTAAAGAAATCTATTTATGCGATTAAGCAAGATCTCAATGCTTGGTATAGTAAGATTGATTCATATTTGATTCATAATGGATTCAGTGGAAGCAACAATGAGCCCACATTTTATAGAAAGGTGAATAAGCAAGGTCAAATCTTGATTGTTTGTTTATATGTCGATGATATGATCTTCACGGGAAATTTTCAGTGGACAAATTTAAATTAGCCATGAAACATGAATTTGAAATGATTGATTTGGGGCTAATGAGATATTTTCTTTGTATTGAATTTATTCAATCAAATTCAAGAAATTTTTTATTTCAAGAAACGTATGCCATGGATGTGCTAAAGAGGTTAAGGATGATGAATTGGAAACTAGCACCAACTCTAATTGCAACGGGGAAAAATCTCAACAGAGAGGATATGGGACTCGATGTAGATCCAACTATGTTCAAGATATTGATTGGTAATATCATGGATCTCACTGCTACTATGATTTGTAATTGATCTTTTAAAGACTATGTCTAAGTTTATGCATGAGTTGATTTACCATTTAGGAATTAAGAAGAAAGATAAGGAGCTTAATGAAAGAATGTTGCAGCCATATAAGAAGTAAAAAAAACAAAACCATAACACCAAGATTGATAATGAGGTTCGACACAAGTTTGTCTACGTCTTCGGGCCTTTGTCTCAGTGGGGAAGGCTTCTTATTAATCTTCAATTCTTTAAGAATACAAAAGAAAGGCTTGCATAACATCTCCTGAAGCCACCTTTCATATCTGCAACTTCTTGATAGAAACAAACATCACCATTGGATGGAACAAGAAATTATGAGACTTTTGAGTATGAAGTCGGCTATGCTTGGCTCAACATCTTGGGATATGGAGGAATTTTTTTTACAGCTACTTGGATGCAAAAACAGAAGCCATATTTGAACTCCCCTCGAAATTCTGTAACTTTTGAGTATAAAGTCGACCTGCTTTTGAATAGGCCCTTGACACCTCCCCTCGACATGAATCCCAATGTTATGCCCTGTCAGATCCATACAATTCGTACAGTCTCGAACTGCATGCCAAAAAAACTCATTTTTTCTTTATTTCCATGCTCAGCTAAATAGGCCAGACTTTGCTCAATTTAACGACAGTTAGCCAGATTTAGCGAGATTCTGCTAGATTTGGTAGTAGCCGCCAAATTTGGTGGAAACTGCCAGATTTGGCCTTCCAGAAGGTTCCACATGGCGTCCCCCTCATTGGTCCACATGTCACCTCATCATTGGCCCAAGCCACATCACTACCACATCATCTTGCCACTCAATTGCCACGTCAGCCTGCCCAAGTAGTCGCCACATCAACATCTATGCTACCACATCATCATCTGTATGGTGTCATGTCATCGTCTATATAGTGCCACTTCATCATCCATATAGTGCCACGTCAGCATCTGTATAGTTCCATGTTGTCATCCGTACAACCACATCATCGTCCATATAGTGCCACGTCAGCATTCGTATAATGCCACGTCAGCATCTGTACTGCCACGTGTCACCCTACCAAGTCAGCATTCGTATTGCCATGTGTCACCCTGTCACATGTCACTTCTATACAATTCCACATGTCGCTTACGTACAGTGCCACTTGTCACTTCTATATCATTCCAACTCAGCCCGAAAACACCAAAAATAACTACCACGTGTCAGCTCTTGGTGCTGCCACATCATCATGCTGATGTCATCTACCATACTATTCATGTCATCAGTTGATTTTGACCTCTTGACTTTGACTTTGACTTTCTTGTTTGTTTGGGAAAAAGTTCAGAACATGATAACTTTCGCATATGGACTCCATTTTCGAAAAAACAAATATATGGCCAAAATAGGCACAATGAGACCTACACAATGGAATTAGTTTCGTCTGATTCCGATAACTTTGATTTTTAGGCATTTCTTGATCCATTTTGGATCATTCCTCCCCACTAAGACATGATGGTCCTCCAAAAGGGTATTAAACAGACATCAAGTGCAGGATAGGCCTCCCCACTTGTCCTTTGTCTTTAAACTCTATCCTGTGCACCTGTTGCATCATAATAAATTGCATAATAACCATGACAACTGAAATCATATTGTTAGTCATTTGAACTTGTTCACATATTACTGAATCCATTACCATCCATGTAGAAAACATTATCAACGATAATATCATAAATATGACTCCAAATGAACCAATATGTTTGATTGGCTTGCACGACATTAACTTATCTTGAAGCAAAGTATGATTGAACTTCCATTCTACAACGATATCATGTTCATGCTTAAGATCAATTTCTTTACTTGGCACAATTATAGGTGTATTTCCTGCATAAGCTACCTTCTTTAACTATTCCATTGTTAGAAGAGATTTATTTTCTTTTATGTGATGAGCATGTACAACATATTTTGTCCCTTCTTTGTTTAAGTGATATTGATTATGTTCCATGTAGAATATTGCTTTGCGATCATATAAATAAGGGCTACATAAGACCATTCCACATGTTTCTAGCGACACCACATCACATGTTACTTCATCCGCATACTTATATTTAATTGCAAACTTTATGATACATTTCTTTGTTATGGGAAATTTATGATCTTTTCTTATCCAATTTAGTGAATAGGGTGTGTGATGCATCTTAGTGTTTAATCCCAATTTCTTAACCACTTCTTCTGAAATCAAGTTAGATTGAGATCCATTATCTATCAATGTATCGATCTTAGTATGTTTCATTATGAACCTTATATGAAACAACTTACTTATTGAATCAAAACCATCACCAATTTTACCTGACTAACCAATGGCTATGATTTTAGACTCATTACCAGAATCTGATCCCAAGTCTATTGGTCGTGTTTTTGTTGCAAATTTTTTCCTCCCTTTCCTCTCTTTGAACCACTTCGGTCTCTTCTCTAGGTGCAATTTCCATCAATCTTCATTATTGTTCTCTTCTTTATTGTAACGATTGCAAGAGAGATTATCTTCCTTCACTATAGATGAATTTGCTTTCTTCCCATTCCCTTTTCCTTTGCCATCCTTCTTTGAAGATGATTTCCTTGATACACTAATTCGATTTTTCCTGCTTCAATATATGTTGCTTGAATAGAAACCTCATCTAGATAATCAGGTCCAAACATAAATATAGTATTATGAATATAAGTAGGAAAACCTCCTATATACTTCATAAGAGTTTCTTGCGTAGTCAATGGAACATATAACATCAAATCCATCTTATGAAATTCATCTTTATATTCCGGCGCCAACTGTCCTTTTCTTAATTTAAGACTTTTCCATTCAATTAAATCGTTTTCCTTATATCCCAATGGATAGAATTGTTTTCTATGTGTGGAAATAAAATCATGCCATGATGGAAAAATTTTACCAACTTGTTGAGATCCATGTTGCATCTTACTTTTCCACCAGATGAGAGTTGTGCTTTCAAGACAAAGCAATGCCAATCTAATTTTGGTTGCCTCACCTTTGTTTTGTTGCACATTACAATATACCTCCATCTGTGTAACCTAGTTATCAAGTTTCTCAACATTAACTTTGCTATCATACATAGGAAAAACAAATTTTACATCAATTTTAAGTAATGGCATATTCGACTTATGTTTATGAGAATTTTTTCTTGAAGAAGTAATATGCGAAATTGTACTTGAAGAAGAATAAGAAGGTGGAGATGAAGGAGGTGAAGGAGGATATTGTGGAGGGTCCTCTCCTTCTTCACTTTTGGCTTTATTTGAATATTTCCATTGAACCAGTCTCTTCTGTTCCAAGTAATCATCGTACAATACTTTTACCATCTCCGACATGGAAAAGAAAGTTCTTTGAAATTCTCTTTCATTTTGAGAAAGTCCTTCTTCTGATGCCATCCTCTCACTTTGAGATGTCATCTTTCTTGATCCAATCTCTAGATCTCCTTCTACAAGCTCTCTTTTACCATGACTTAGCTTTTCCTTGGTAATCATCCAAACTCAAACAACCAACTGTCAACCTTATATGATACCACTTGATATGTAATTGATATTTTAAAGACTATGGTTAAGTTTATGCATGAGTTGATTTACCATTTAGGAATTAAAAAGAAAGAGAAGGAGCTTAATGAAAGAATGTTGTAGCCATATAATAAGTAAAAACAACAAAACCATAACACCAAGATTGATAATGGAGTTGACACAAGTTTTCCTACATCTTCGGGCCTTTGTCTCAATGGGGAAGGCTTCTTATTGATCTTCAATGCTTTAAGAATACAAAAGAAAGGCTTACATAACAGCTCCTGAAACCACCTTTCTTATATGAAACTTCTGGAAAAAAACAGACATCACCATTGGCTGGAACAAGAAATTATGATACTTTTGAGTATGAAGTCGGCTATGCTTGGCTCGACATCTTGGGATATGGAGGCACTTTTTTGTTCATTTACTCAGATGCAAAAATAGAAGCCATATCCAGACTCCCCTCGAAATTATGCAAATTTTGAGTATAAATTCGACCTACTTCTGAATAGGCCTTCGACACGTCCCCTCGGCATGAATCCCATTGCTACACCCTATCATATCCGTACAGTCCATACATTCTCAAACTGCGTGCCAAAAAAACTCTTTTTTCTCAATTTTCTTGACCGGCTAAATAAGCCAGACTCTTCCAAATTTAGCGACAGTTACCTTGATTTAGCAACAGTTAGCCAGATTTAGCGAGATTCTTCCATATTTGGAGGATCTCCGCCAGATTTGGTGGTAACCGCCAGATTTGGTGGAAACTGCCAGATTTTGCCTTCCAAAAGGTGCCACGTTGCGCCTCCTCATTGGGACACATGTAACCTTGTTATTGGCTCGAACCACATCATTATCACATCAACGTACTCAGTCAGTCGCCATGTCATCATTTGTATTGCCACGTCATCATATGTAAAATGCCACGCCATCGTCTGTACAGTTCCACTTCATCATCTGTATAGTGCCACTTCATCATCTATATAGTGCCACGTCAGCATCCGTACAGTGCCACATCATCATCCATACAGCCACATCATCATCCTTACAGTGCCACATCAACATCCATACATTGTCACGTCTGCATTTGTACTACCAGGTGTCACCCTACCACGTCAGCATCTGTACTGCCATGTGTCAACCTGTCATGTGTCACTTTCGTACAGTGCCACGTGTCACTTCTGTATTGTGCCAACTCATCCCAAAAATGCCAAAAATGACTATCACATGTCAGCTCTTGGTGTTGCCACATCATCATGAAGTCATCTTCCACATCACTGCTAACTTCATCTGCCATATTGTTGATGTCATCAGTTGACTTTGAAATGTTGACTTATACTTTGACTTTTTTGCTTATTTGGGAAAAAGTTCAGAATGAGATAACTTTCGCATACAGACTCCATTTTCGGAAAAAATATATATGTTTGGAATCGACACGACGAGCCCTACACAATGGCACTAGTTTCATCGGATTCTAAGAACTTTGATTTTTAGGCCTTTCTGGATCCATTTTGGATCACACTAGGCTAGACATTATGTATTCTATCAGTTTGATTTCAAGGTTCATCAAGTCTCCAAAAGACTCACATTGACAAGTTGACAAAATAATTATGAGATATATTTTTGGAACAACATGATATGGCACTAGTAATGATTTCTTGATTTTATATACTAACAATGATTTTGTGAGTAGTATTGATGACAGGAAGAGTACTTCATGATATGTCTTCCATATTGGTTTAGGTGTCATTTCATGGGCAACCAAGAAGCTTCCCATTGTGACAATCTCATCAGTCGAAGTTGAGTATGTAGCAGCAACAATAGCTACTTTTCAAGTAGTTTGGTTACGTAGAGTATTTGGTGATCTTTAACAAGGAAAAGATGGACCAACTCTAGTGTATTATGACAATAATCGGCAATAGATCTATCAAAGAACCATATCTTTTATAAAAAAAAGAAAGCATATTGATACTAGATATCATTTCATTAGAGAGCTTGTAAACAATGGATAAATCTACTTGGAATCTTGTAAATCAAAAGACCAAATGGATGACATATTTACAAAGCCATTGGAAAAATATATGTTTGAGTTTCATCAATAGAATTTATATGTTGTAAACGTTGTTTAGAATTTACGGGTAGAATTAAAGGGGAATGTTATAATATTATTACTCCCGCTAATTTTGGGAGTTCTAATTTTAGAGAGTTCTAGAACAATTTCAGTTAGATCTACGTTTCTGTACGAATATCTACAAGAGATGAGTTGTGAAGTTCTATTATTAATAAACCTGTGTGTATTTATATCTTCTTTCTTAAGCAATGCAAGCATTGATATTTAGAGCCACAACTCATCTTGTGTTTCATTTTTGTCTTTTTGGATGAATTTATATAGTCGTGGATGTTAGTAATTCACCTCTTCCTCCTTCACTAAGGACTCATTGGCTAGTCTCGAGAGCCTAGTAAATCAATTGGTTTGGGCAATGATTAAGGCGCTCCAAGTGATCGAAGTGATCCAGATGATAGAAGTAAAAAAGACATTTTATGCTTCAGCTAGTGATCTATTTGTGCTTTTCCCATTGCCACAACTTGTAAATGAATCATTGAATTGGTTTGATAAATTGACATGCACTTTGTCTTTGTAAACTTAAAGGATATGGACTATTATGGATAGCATTGGGGAAGTGGTCTAATTTAGCATTGGGTAGGGATAGAGGTGTGAAGTGGTGAAGTGGTGAGGTGGTGAGGCAGTGAGAAGGTGATAAGTAGTGAGGAGGAACATTTTCACCTAACATTATCAAAGTCTCAAAAAAAAAACCCTATTTGCACATGTTCTTAACCATTAAACACACTCAAAAACTGTAAAATCATGAAGATGGGTTATACTTTTGCTTCTTTTATGAGAAAAAAAAAACTGTATTTTCACAAGTTCTTCAACTTCCGGCATACAAAAGTATTTTTTTTATATAAAATTTCACTTTAGAGTAAAAAAAATACTTGTGAAGAATTTTGTTAGCTTTCCAATGACTATTTTTGAATTTTTTTTTATCACGATTTGATATGTCAAATTGGCATTTGTTTAAGAGTATGTTCCTTAAACATGAAAGGAATGACTATAATTTTGAATCTAATGGATGAATATTATAATTTCTAGAAGTTTTTGAAAATCTAAATATACCCTTTTGAAGAGAACACTTTAAGGATTATGAATATATTTTTTTCTAAATTTTTCAGTGTATATTTTTAGATACAGATATTTCATTTCACCTAATCATAATGTCTGCTAAAAATATTATGCAATTTTTTAAAAAAATTAAATAAAATTAGATAAAAATAAAGAAAATGAAAACAAATTATAGGAATTGAAAGTAGATTCAATTTTGGAAATGCTGGTGTCATTTTCGAAACCTAATCATAATGTCTGCTAAAAATATTATGCACTGATTTTTTTTTAAAATTAAATAAAATTAGCTAAAAATAAAGAAAATGAAAACAAATTATAGGAATTGAAAGTAGATTCACTTTTGGAAATGATGGTGTCATTTTTGAAACCAAATTTTCAGTATTTGCAGGAGTCTGCAACCTCCGAAGTTCAGGTAAGCTTGGGGCAATTCTCTAGTTTTTGTTTTCAGTCCCAATTTGGCCGAAACCTAGATTTTAACGAAAACCCTTCAAAATAAACATTTTGGCCGAAAAGTCTTCTGCCGAAATATTCTTACCACAAGAAAATAATTCATTACATCAATTTCGAGGGCGCCATTTAATTTGAGGTGCAAATTTTAGGCCGAAAAATTGTCGCTAAGAATTTTTTTAGACCGATTGTCACGAAAGTGTTACCCATATTCATGATTTTGCAAGTGTTACCCATTTCCAAAAAAATACCCCTATTTACACATATTCTTAACCATTAAACACACTCAAACTATACATTACAATTTACATAATTTATTAAAATAAATCAAAATTTTACATTTAATCAAAATCCTTTTACAATATTAACCAATATCTTTATTACACCATAAAATCTCAATAACAATTTGATTTACTTTTCCTTAACATAAAGTCTCAAAATAAGGTGCTTACAATAATTTTTCTAATGCATGAATTGCATCATTGTACACACTTTTTATTCATGCATCAATGTACACACTTTTTAACAAATCAATTTAATTTATGTGTAACATATAAAGTATCAAAATAAAAT
>JZKD02S1862241.1:411389-428370 GCA_000966675.3 Picea glauca | reverse complement strand
CCTTGAAGCCAATAAGTTATCTCATAATAAACATACATTTTAAACCCTTATAGTTGTTTATCTTTAAATTTATTTTAGAGTTTTGAAGATAACATCACAAGGAATAATCCTTCTGCATTTTTAAAGAGGTGGTACTCTTTTGTATGAATAATACACTGAATTAATATAAAACCTAAGAAAGGACCAGGTTTATTCCATAAAACAACTACTCATGAGGAAAGAAAGGCCTAAGATAAGACCAGATTTTATTCAAATGAATATTCACAATACAATTACACAAAATTGTGATGTAAAATTAAATAGGAATCCTCACAAGAAATATTGTCATCGTAGCATAAAGTAGAAAATATCATTTGGCAGATAGAAATTAAATGGCCACATATTCAGAGAACTTAAGATGATATTTTGTGAAAATCTGAAAGAGTGATGGACACATACTTGAAAATTTTAGCTTAAAACTCAAAGCATGAAATATCACTAGTCATGTATCCAAAATAGTTCTTTGGGAACCTAAAAATATATAAAAAGGTCTTTCAAAATGTTTATAATATTCGAGAAAGTAAAATTTGTTTGTCCAAATGGATTGAGATGGGGTTGCTATGGACCATAAAATAGAAGTAACATTTGGAAGAAAGAAAGAGAAACGGTTAGGAATCAGTCTTATGTTCTCAAATCATGAAATGGATAAGAATGGAAAATAAAGGAAGGCTAAATAGAAAAAATGTTTGACTTACTATGATGAAAATTTCTCTCTCCTATCTATTGTTAGGGCCTTCCTTTATATTTTGAGCTTCAGACCTCCTTTGAGATAATTGTTTTTAAGTAGTTATTCCAGGTTGATGATTTGTTGCAATGATTTATTGATCTAAATTGGATCCTTTCCTAAATTATTTTGTAAAATTGTAATAAACTTGTAATTGTTGTTTTCATTTTATTTTGTTTTTTTACAAATTTGGAAGTAGATGTAAACCATTATGATGGTTGGTCTTCCAAAGGTAGCTCATTGAAAATGAAGGTTGTAGTAAGAAAGGGGAAGGCGAGGAGAACTTGAGAAGTTTGCATAGATGAGAGATCGAAGAGTGAATCCTGCTTGAAGATCAGTGGACAAAGGAGTCAAGGAGCATGTCCACGATGAGTGAAGGCATATATGAGCCATGACCATCTACATTTATTTTCATGAGTAACAATCCATGCGATTGTAAATGTGTTGAACCTGCACATAATAGATCTAGCTAAACAATAATACACACATTTGCAGAGAGAATTGGAAAAAGAAGAAGGAGAGAAAGAATGGAATAATTCTCATTAACCGTTATGAATAATGAATAATTTACACATGATATACTCTGTATAACTCAATGAGTTCAACTTGAGGTGAACCAATGCGCCATAGTGGTGGTCTAGAGTGATCTGGAAACACACCAGCAGTTACGAGAGTGAACTACCACCTATTCTAGTCTCTCAGGCAGTTATGGGAGTGAACTACCACCTATTCTAGTCTCTCAGGCAATTACGGGAGTGAACTGCCACCTAGTTGAGTTAACTAGTCAACTAGTCTTCAGTTAACTGACTAAATAGAGAGTAGTGAGGAGTTAACTCAGGGAATCAAGGCTAATGCACCACTTTGGTGATGATACCAAGGTAAGGTCAAATTACCATGGTGATGATCCCAATGTTGCATGGTGATGATCCCAATGCAACATATAAACTCAACTCAACTAGTCAAACTGAAGTGTCAACTGAAAGAGAATATTCTCCAGGTGGAATATTCTCCCCTAAAATATAGGAGAATGGATACTGACTAATTATGAATAATAAACAAGAAAAAACCTTATGAAAAATAAAGCATAGGTGTGTGTGAAGTTACTCCAACACCCCCCCTGAACATCACTATGGTGAAAATAAAGATTGGGTCCCAGCAATGAGGCCATGTTAGGTCCCCAAGTACAAAAGATACACTGAAAATAAAGTGAGGACAGAGGGAAAACCTCATCCGAAAAACCCCCCCTCAAGGTACAATGTATGTAAAAAGAAAAACTACAGTTGTTAGGCAACTGTGTCCTTCACTCCAAGACGACCTCGCAGAGAATGGAATTTCTGCTCAATGAAGGTCTTGGTGAAAATGTTTGTCGTCTGTTCTATTGAAGGCCAAAACTGTAAGTCGATGATCCCCTCATGTACTAAGTCCTGGATGTAGTGCATGTGGATCTCGATGTGCTTTGTCCACTGCCTCTGAACTGGATCTCTGCAGAACTTCAGAGTTCTCTGGTTGTCACACCAGATGACGATCGGCCGATAAAATTGAATGCCCAACTCAGTGAGAAAATCGTGTAGCCACATAGCCTGAATGGTTATGTTAACTACCCCTCTGTACTCTACCTCGGCTTAAGATAGAGAAATGTCATCTTGCTTCTTGCTCGACCATCAGATAGGCCCGGAACCAAGACTGAGTGAGTAACCAGATGTGGTCTTGCGATCAATGTTATCGCCAGCCCAGTCGGAATCAATAAACCCAATGATATCTAATGTAGAGTCTATTTCATAATGAATCCCAAAGGTGACGGTGCCCTGCACGTATCGAAGCATACACTTTGAAGCTTTCCAATGTAGCTCATGCGACTCCTGCATGAACCTGGAAACTGCGACAGCTGCATATGAGAGGTCTGTTTTGGAGTGTGTGAGATACAACAAACTCCCCACTAGCTGTATGTACAATGTGTTGTCAACCAGTGGAGTCTCCCCGCCATCCTCAAGTTTGACTGCTGATAGGAAAGGATTCGAAGCAGACTTGCAGTATGTCATGTGAAATCTCTCAAGGAGATCTCGTGCATACTTGGCTTGAGACAGTTTGATGCCTGATGCATCCTGACTGATCTCAATTCCAAGGAAGAAGCATAGCGGACCCATGTACGTCATCAAAAACTTATCATGAAGAATCCTCTTGACTCCAACAATCATTGAAGTCGAGCAACCAGTGATTAGCAAATCATCGACATACAGAACTAAAAGTTGAAGTGAATCAGTCCTCCTGAGCATGTATACATTCGGGTCTGATTTAAAACATACAAAGTTCTGTGACAATAGGTAGGAGTCCATCCTGGCATACCATGCCCTCAGAGCCTGTTTGAGGCCATAAAGTGACTTCTTCAGTCGACAGACCAAAGATGAATCCTGCATAAATCCCTAGGGCTACTCCATGTAGATCTCCTCAGAGAGATCATCTTGAAGAAATGCATTCTTCACATCCATCTGATGGACTTCCCATCCCTTGGTTGCCGCAATGGCAAGTGCCAATCGTATGGAATCCATCTTCACTACTGGAACAAAGGTCTCTTCATAGTCAATACCATGAACCTGTTGAAAGCCTTTAGCGACAAGCCTGGCTTTGTATCTGTTGATATGTCCATCTGCTACGCTCTTGGTCCTGTAGACCCATCTACATCTGACAAGTTTCCTCACAGAAGGAAGGGGAACCAGATCCCAATTCTGGTTCTCGAGGAGGGAGTTATACTCCTCCTGCATGGCGAATACCCAAAAGGGATTTCCAGCAGCCTTGCCATAAGACTGTGGATTTGAATATTGAACCAAGAAAATATGTCTGGAATGCAATGGTTCAGTGGCAGTGAGTGAAATAGGAGGCTCCTCAAAATTAGATCGAGTCCTCCTAGTATCGGTTGGATCACCTACGAGATCCCCTGCATCATGAAGATTAGTATGTTCCCACTTGGGCCTCTGCTCTGGATTTGCAACTGCATCTGGATTCTCTGACTCTGCATCTAACTATACTGATTCTAAATCTAAATCTGAATCATCTGAGTCCTCTGAATTAGAACTCTCGTTTGAAGAAGAGTTGGCATGTGCATGTTCATCATCTCAGACAGGTGGAAGAGTGAAGGTGTATGCATATGGCTGCTGAGGTACATGCGAGACACTTTCCTCGAATTGGACACTACACTCAATGATGAGCCGGTCCAAGGAAAGATCAATAAGCCAATATCCCTTCACACCATTAGGGTATCCAACAAAAATGCACTCAGTGCTTTGTGGATCAAGTGCCTTCCTCTTTTCAGAGGGAATCTGGGCCCATGCATTAGAACCAAAAATGCGAAAGTGGGTCACTTCCGGTTTGAGGCCGCTCCAAGCCTCGTAGGGGGTCTTATCCTTGACAGATCTATGGGGAGATCTGTTTTGGATGTGTGTTGCACAGTTAAGTTCTTCAGCCCATAGTCTCTGTGGTAGTGACTTTGCATGCAACATGCAAGATGCCATCTCCTATAGAGATTTGTTTTTCCACTCAACAACTTTGTTTTTCTACAGAGTATAGGGAATTGTATGCTGCAACTGAATCCCTGCCTCATGGAAAAGATTATGGATCTCGTTATTTACATACTCTCTCGTGTTATCAGTTCAAAGGACTTTGATCTTCTTTTCGGACTATGTCTCAACCAATGCTTTGAAATCTTTGAGGTGTTTAAAGACCTCGTATTTTTTCCTGAGAAAGTAGATCCATGTAAAACGTGAAAAATCGTCAACAAAAATGAGAACAAACCTCTCTTTGTTGATCGATGGATGTGGAAAAGGACCCATGAGGTCATTGTGGATCATATCTAAAGGTGTGGAATCTCGCTGAGACTTTCCCTTGTCGAATTTCTCTTGAGGGTGTTTTCTGAGAACACATCCCTCACATACTCCCTTGGAGAAATGGATGTTTGGTAGACCATCAACTAATCTATGATTTCTAAGTTGTTGCATGTATCTGAAATTCAAATGTCCAAACCTTTCGTTCCATATCCTACTACTTTCATTAGCATGAGTAAGCAGTAAAGCAGAATCAGGTTCAATGAATTCAGAAAATGTATACAATCTAGACTGATGATTTACCTCACCGGTTTCAACCCTAGAGTTGGTTTGCATGTCGTAGATGTCTACGTCATTTGGTGTGAATACAACTCTCTTTCTAGTTCCAGAATTCTTCATCTGATACACAGAGAGAAGGTTGACAGAAATATTGGGAACATCCAGCACATTCTCGAAACTTCCGTTGGTGAGTTCAATCCTTCCTTTATCGATGACTTCGACAGAAGAGTTGTCCCCCATCAAAATGGGAGGACCTTTGCATGCATACAAAGAAGAATATACTTCTTCTGAGGCATCCATGTGATGTGATTCTCCTAAATCTACGATCCAAGCATCGAGAGAGGAGTTGATGGAAATCAATGCATGGCTAGAATTGCCTTTCTTGGAATTTAGATCTTTTGTCTTCTTCTTCTTTGCACCCTCGGGGATGCGATCTCCAAGGTTGTTTTTCTAAAGTATATGAGACATCATATCTATTTGTTTTTGCATGCATGAGGATTCTGAATGGAATCCTTTGTGACAATATGTGCATTTCTCTCCTTTTCTTCCCTTTTCTCCTTTGGATCTGGAGGCATCAGTGAAGGGTTTTGTGTACCCTTCCTTCTTCGTATGTGCATGAGATTTCCTCTTATATTTATCTTTAGATTTATGATATTTCCATCTTCTATCATGCACAATGAGTGCATGCGCCCTTGGGCCTTTGATTGCGCCCATGTTGATGAGTTTGGTTTTCTCTTGTGTCAAGGATTCGATAAAATCCTCAAGAGAAGGCATCTTCCAAGTGGCTCCAAGGGTGAATCTGATAGTATGGAATGTAGATACGAATACAGAAAAATCAAGACCAATATTGGAGAGAATGGTTAGAACCATTTGTTTCTCCTCCGCCAATTTATCAACCTCACAATCTTTGAGTTGCGACAGTAAATCCTTGAATTTTGTAAAGAAATCTTGGATATTGTCGAAGCTTTTTGGATCCAACGTGAGTAGCTCCACCAACAACATGTGTCCCCTCATCTCATCCTGTTTTCCAAATATCCCTTCCAATATTTTCCAAGCTTCATTGGGAGTCTTACAGGAAGATATGTGAAAAAGGAGATCAGGAAGATATGTGATTGGGAGCCATCTTCAATCTTTTGTACTTGCAAAAAATTGTGGTGTATCTTTTTCTTAGCAGTCCATCGGCTTTGATACCATGTAAATGTGTTGAACCTGCATAGAATAGATCTAGATAAACAATAATACACACATTTGCAGAGATAATTGGAGAAAGAAGAAGGAGAGAAAGAATGGAAGAATTCTCATTAACCATTGTGAATAATGAATAATTTACACATGATATACTCTATATAACTCAATGAGTTCGACTTGAGGTTAACCAATGTGAGATAGTGGTGGTGTAGAGTTATTTGGACACACACCAGCAATTACGGGAGTGAAATCCCACCTATTCTAGTCTCTCAGGCAGTTACGGGAGTGAACTGCCACCTAGTTGAGTTAACTAGTCAACTAGTCTTCAGTTAACTGACTGAACAAAGAGTAGTGAGGAGTTAAGTCACGGAATCAAGGCTAATGCGCCACTCTGGTGATGATACCAAGGCAAGGTCTAATTACCATGGTGATGATCCCAATGTTGCATGGTGGTGATCCCAATGCAACATCTAAACTCAACTCAACTAGTCAAACTAAAGTGTCAACTGAAAGAGAATATTCTCCAGGTGGAATATTCTCCCCTAAAATATAGGAGACTGGATAATGACTAATTATGAATAATAAACAAGGAAAAAACTTATGAAAAAAAAATCCTAGGTGTGTGTGAAGTAACTCCAACAACGATTTCTAGGCATGCATAGCTCACCTATTGTAATGAAATTCTAAAGAAAAATAAATCTATGTTGTTTATTCAATGTGGGTGTAATTTTCTCTATGGATTTATGTTGTGGTTCTGTTGTGAAATTTATTGCTTGAAATTTCTATTCTAGTTAGTATATAAAGGCTTCATTAGCTCAACCCTCTCTGAGCTACGTTTTGTTTTGTCGACCGAGGTTCCATTCACCCATAAATTTGTTCACTCCTCTGGGCATTTTATTTTGTTGTCAGGCAAATTTACTTATGCCTAGGAGAATTTATACCTATATTGGTGTTTTTCTTAGTTCTAGGCATCTTGATTGAGAAGTTGTTCGAATTTAATCATTGATGGGTCATTTTTCTTTAGTTAGGCATCTTCATTTTTCCCCTAGGTCATTTTTCTCTAATGTTGAGAGTATAAACTCACCCCGAGATGTTTTTTTTCCGATGTTGAGTGTCTAAACTCTCCCTAGGTTGTTTTTCTTTGATGTCAAGTGTCTAAAATTTCCGCAAATCATTTTTCTCTGATGACGAGTGTCCAAACTCACTCCAGGTTGTTTTAATCTAATTTCGAATTCTTAAACTCATCCTGGGCATTTTTCTATATTATTGAGTGACTTAATTCATCCACTAAAAATTTTGTTATAGTTGGACATCCTCATTTATGTCACTGGTAATTTAACCAATTCCCATAGTTTGGGAACTTAGTTGGCTTTGGTTTGGCAACCACAAATGACACAAACCAAGTAGTTAACAAATGGATAACATAGAAGAGAATTCATTCCACAAATTTTTTCATGTTGATGAAGTGGTCAAGCCATAGGCCCACCATTTTACCGATCAAATGGTATCATAGTAGGTTTGCGAGAGACCTTGAAGAAGATGCAATCGAAAAATCCTTGAATAGGGAGAAGCTAGAATAATTAAGAGACTTCAATAGGAAAATCCAAGAATAAAGTTGGTATTGGAGGCAGAGTTTAGAGAGTAGATGATCTAGAGAAAGAGTTTGCCAAGTGCTAGGACTACTTCACCACCATGAGGGAAGAATTAGACAGGAGAAGATTGAAGCTCTTGCAGGTGGGGAAGAAATTCATTGAGTTGGATAATTGGAAGGAGGAGTGATTCACTGAGGTCACTGCTTACCTATACCATGACTTGTAAGCAAAGGAAGAGTCCTTGAAGAAACTAGAAGAAACTATCCAAGAGAAAAATAAATCCCCTTCCATTTCCACTTTCGTTGATAGTACCATGAAAGAGGAAAACATGGTAAACTCACTTTCTAATACCCTTGTTGACTTTGATAAGAACACTATAGGCATTGGTTCCATTCTCATGAGGAAAATTGGATATGATGGCTAAAGGCTAGGCGAGGAAGGCCAAGGGATTTTGATTCCCATTATAGCTCAGCAAAGTCTCAAGCATGAAGGCCTAGGATTCAATGGAAAAGAAGATATCACAAGTACATCTCAAACCACTTTCATCAAGGAAAGAGAAATAGGAAAAGAAGCCATGTGCAGCAAGCCACCCAAATATTCTTGTAGAAGCTTGGTGTTGGAAATATTTGTATTTTCGACTCACTATTTCAGTGGTAGTTAACTGAAGCTAGTTCTATTTTAGACTTTCTATTTTATACCATCACTATTATGCACTCATTTTTAATAGAAGTTCATTGTTTGTTCGCTTTTCTTAATTATGGAATATTCTTTCCTATATGAGTGTATATCACTCATTCATTGAATCACATATTGATTAGTTCATTGGAGTAGTGTGAATATATTTTCTCATTCTTCCATATTAAATCTCTTGTCCTTTTCTTTATAAGATTTGTTTGTATTTGATTTAGCTAGGTCTCCTGTGCAGGTTTCCATAAAACATTGTCATGTTATCATAGCTAAGATTCTTGGAGAAACCCAGAGAAAATGGAAATCAGAGTTTCATCAAGCATAATCCACGTATCTGACAGTGTCGCACCCTCTCCCTGTCAAAAGGTACAAAAATAGAAAGTGTCACACCCTCTCCCTGGTGAAAGGTGCGACAAGCATAGGCACGCTTGCAAAATTAAATTTTTCTGATTTGTGTTGCAGTGTCGCACTTTATGAACTACTAGAGTGCGAAACTAAGGCCGGTGCCGCACTATATCCTTAAGTAGGGTGTGACACCCTTTAAAAATTGACCTTTTGCAGTGATTTCTCAGGATTTTTATAGGAAAATTGAGGGTTAATTTTCGGTTTTCATAATTAATAAGAGGGATAGATACGACAAAAATTCTTTATTCAAATTTGGTGATAATTCTGACACCGTACAATTATTTTTAATGGAAGACTAAGGCCAAATTCCAACTCCAAAGGAAAGGATTGTACAATTTGACGATGGTGACAGAAACAAAACTTACATCAGGGATTGAGAAGACCAGATGGGCGAGTCATAAGGATGAGGCCACACGACTTCTTCTTGAATTAATTTCAACTTATTTATGGTTTCATGTTGCCGCATGAAATAATTCAAATGAGATACAGAACACCTTGGAAATTCTCTTTGGAAAGAAGGATGAGATGAGAGGTCATATGCTTGAGGTAAAGTTGAATACCTTGGATCCTAAGAGGTTTGATAATATACAATATTTCTTTACCAAGTTTAAATCTTTGATATTCAGGTTGGAATCTTGTGGTATTGATAAATCTAAACAAGAGGACCAAATTATTCTAACAATCTTGGCTAAGCTAGGTATCCTTTGCAAGTTTCCATGAAACATTGACATGGTATTAGAGGAATTAATTACAACTAGAGAATGATGATTACCTTTCTTAGGAGCATGATCTTATTCCTTCTTCTTGGCTCCTTCAGGAATGAAGTTTCCAAGGTTGTTTTGTTGAAGTACATGTGCCATAAGATCGATTTGATTCTTCATGCATGTGTATTCTTCATGATTTAGTGTATTGCAATATGTACAATGTTTTCCTTTATTCTTATTCTTCTATTTGGAATTTGAACAGTCTTTGGAACATGAATAATCCTTTAAGGGTTTCGAATATCCCTCCTATTCTTTTTATTTCTCCTTTCCTTTCTATTTGTATTTTTTATTGGATGACCCTTTTCCATCTTACATGGTGAGTGCATGTGTGTTGGGTTCCTTAATTAGGCCCATCTGAATGCATTTCACCTGCTCATGTGTGAGAGAATCAACGAACTTCTCCATGGTAGGATTATTCCACTTTGATCCCAAGAGATATCTACCAGAATGGAAAGTGGAGACATAGAAAACATATTATGGTCCTAGCTTATGATGATACCTTTTCTCCTATAGAAAAGATGGACTCCATTCACTTGGTTCTATCCATTGTAGCAGCCAAAGGATGGGAAGTTCACTAGATGGATGTGAAGAATTATTTTCTTCATGGTGATATTTCATAGGAGATCTACATGGAGTAGCCATTGAGCTTCATTCATAACTCATCTTTAGTATGTAGATTAAAGAAGACACTATATGGCCTCAAGCAGGAACCTAGAGAATGGTATGAAAAGATGGATTCTTATCTGCTTTCACATGATTTTGTTAGATGTACATCTAATTGAAATGTTTACATGCTAAGGACTATTGACTCTTTGATGATTTTAGTACTCTATGTTGATGATATTTTGATCACTGGTATCTTTACTTCTGCCATTTCTATGGCCAAAGATATTTTACATGGCAGGTTCTCTATGACGGACATGGGTCCACTTCACTTCTTTATTGGTCTTGAGATCAGTCAGGATGCTTATGGCATAAAACTTTCTCAGGCTAAGTATGACAAGGATCTTTTGGATAGATTCCACATGACATATTGTAAGTCCATACATACACCCTTCTTATCTGGGATCGGACTTGAGGATGGATGGGATACACCATTAGTGGACATCACTTTGTATCGACAGTGGGTAGGGAGTCTAATGTATCTCACCCACACCCATATAGATATCCCATGTGTAGTAGGACTAGTTTCTAGATACATGCAGGGGCCCCATGATCTTCACTGGAAGGATACCAAGTGCATCCTCAGATATATTCAGGGCACCATGAGTTATGGGATTCACTATGCAGTTGGTTGTGCATTGAATCTCATTGGCTTCATAGATTCAGATTGGGTTGGCGATGGAACAAATTGCAAGTACACTTCAAGGTACACTCTTAGTTTGGGGTTAGGCCCTATTTGTTGGTAAAGTAAGAAGAAATCATCCATTTATTTATCTTACACAGAGGCCAAGTATAGAGGAGTAGTCAACTATGTCATTTAGACACTTTATCTTCAGCACATCCCTATCGAGCTTGGTATCCAGTTTCACTATCCAACTATCATATGGTGTGACAATCAGAGTACACTAATAATTTGCAGAGATCCATTACAGCAGCAACGAACCAAACACATTGAGTTCCACATGCATTTCATCAGAGATCTAGTACATGATAGGATCATTGATCTGCAATTCTATCCTTCCTTTGAACAAATTGTCGACATTTTCACCAAGACCTTCATTGGGCTGAAGTTTCAAACTTTGTGGAATTGTCTTGGAGTGAAGAACACAGTTGCCTAGCAATTTCCTTTTCTTCTTTTGATGCATTTTCTTTTGAGGGGGGGGGTTCCCACGTGGTTTTCTCTCTTTCCTTATTTTTTATCCAATGTTCATTAGTTGCATTATACATGAGTACCTAATATGGCCTAGTTGTCAGGACTCATTTTTTATTACTCCATGGTGATGTTCAAGGGGGTGTTGGAAATATTTCTTGCATGCATTCCTAATAGAAGATGATTGTTTGTTCTCTTTTCTTAATTATGGAATTTTCTTTCCTATATGAGTGTATATCACTCATTCAATGAATCATATATTGACTATCCCATTGGAGTAGTGTGAATATATTTTCTCATTCTTCCATATTGAATCTCTTGTGATTTTCTTGATAAGATTTATTTGTATTTTCTTTAGCTAGGTATCATGTGTAGGTTTCCATGAAACATTGACACTTGGAAGAGGGAAACAAAGAGATGATTTTTTCATCCATATTCCCTCCAATTATTGGGGGACCAAGCAACCAAGATAGCAAGCATCATCAAAGACTTTAAAAGGTATGGCTTAGTTTTTTATGTTGCAAGAAAAGGGGTCATAAGGTAAGTGATTGTTGGCACTCCAAAAGGCCAAGTGGGCCATCCAGGAACTATTGCTAGTACTTCATATTGAGTGGACAATAGGAGGCCAAATGTTGGAGGCTTCACCCAGAACTTTGTGCCAGGAACCAAATGGCCAAGAAGAAATCTTGGAGAGTCAAGATCAAGGAGAAAGAGGAGGTTTTTGCACTTGCATCCCAAGGAGAAATGGTTTTCCAATGAGCTATCACAGCAGTGAATGTCTTCCATGGTCACGAGAAGGACAATAGTGTTATGCCAAAGGTATCCCCTACTCAACTCTTATCTTCCATCCTATAGTGGAGGCATCCTTTCTTTGAAATTTGATGGAGTCTGATTGATGATAGGAGAAGAAGAATTTTGAAGGAGTTGAAGCTTTTAAAGACCAAAATCCTGCAAATAGGGAGGTGTGATCCAAATTGGATCCTTGCCTAATTTATTTTTTAAATTGTAATAAACTTGTAATTATTATTTTCATTTTATTTTATCCTTTTTGACAAATTTTGAAGTGGAAGTGAACTAGTGTGATGGTTGGCCTTCCAAAGGAAACTCAATAAAATCGAAGGCTATAGTGAGAGAGGGTAAGGCAAGGAGAACTTGGTAAGTTTGTATAGATGATAGATCGAAGAGTGGATCCTTCTTTAAGATCAATGGATGAAGGAGAAAAGGATATTGTCCATAATACATGAAGGAATATATGTTCCATGGCCATATGTATTTATTTCTGTGAGTAACAATGCATGATATTTCTAGGCATGCATATATCACCCATTGTAATGAAATTCCCAAGAAAAATAAATCTTTGTTGTTTAGACTGTGTGGGTGTAATTTTCTCTATTGAGTTATACTATAGTTCTGGTTTGATTTGTATTGCTTGACATCTTTGTTCTGGTTACTAGATGCATGCTTCATTAGCTCAACCCTCTATGAGCTACGTTTTGTTGTTTTGATTGAGGTTCCACTCACCCATAAATTTATTCACTTATTCTTGGGATAATATATACATCTCTGGGCATTTTTCATAGTTATGGGCATCTCAATTGAGAAGTTTGTCAAATTTAATCATTTTTGGGTCGTTTTTCTTTAGTTGGGCATCTTCCTTTTTCTCCCAGGTCGTTTTTCTCTAATTTTGAGAGTCTAAACTCACCCCAGACCATTTTCCCCTAATGCTGAGTGTCTAAACTTGCCCCAGGTCATTTTTCTTTGATATGGAGTGTCTAAAATTTCCCCAAGTCATTTTTATTTGATGACGAGTGTCCAAACTCGCCTGAAATTATTTTTCTCTGATGTTAATTTCCTAAAATCATCTTGGGAATTTTTATATATTATTGAGTGACTTAATTTGTCCATTGAACGTTCCTTTATAGTTGGACATCCTCATTTATCTCACTGGTAAATTATCCAGTTCTCATAGTTTGGGAACTTAGTTGGCATTGGTTTGGAAACCATTAATAATGAAAACCAAGTAGTTAAAAAACAAAATAACATAGAAGAAAATTCATTCCATAAAAGTATCCATGTTGATGAAATGATCAGGACATAGGACCACCATTTATGGATCATTTATTGAGCCATTCGTCAATACAATTCTTCCTTGGTGATGTTGATATTATGGTAGATGCGGGAGGTATTAACCTCCATGTGTAACCTTGACAAGACTAGAATATTCTAGGAAGAAAGAGAAACCATAAAGCTTTGAACAATATTCCTAGAAGACAAGTCGAATAAATATATTAATTTAATATTAAATTTTATGCCTTGAGAAGAGAAGTCGTCTAGACAGCTACGAAGGAATAGTATAAATATAGAGTGCTAGAGCTCATTTAGCACACACACATCTCGCAACCACAGAAATCTAGTGCGCACTACATAAATTTAGTAAGTGTGCAAGTCTCGAGAGTATCTTCATCTGCAGCTACTACAACTTGTATTTTCGGTTTTAGGCTTGGAATTTCTCTTGGTTATGGTTTGGAATTTCTTCCTTGTGCACTAGCTCTAGAGAGAGGTATGCTACAGTGATTGGCTATTCATTTTAGGGTTTCTTCCAGAATTATTCTCTCTGTCAAGGTTAAGGTGCTCGGGGGTGGCTTCAACCCACACTATCTTTGAACAGTCTAACCGTTGGAAGATAGATTGGGAGAATTTTCTCAGTTACAGTTGTAGTTGCAGTCAAATTTTTGTTGCAGTAGCGAAACCATAACCCTCTTCTTAAGTCACCTTAAGTGAAGTGATTGACCTAATTTCTAGATAGCCTAGTGCTTCCTAGCCTAGCGCACCTCCTGGTACTCTCAACAAGCTAAGACGTCAAGTTTGAGTTTTTGGTCAAATTCAAAGGTTGACAAAGTCAAAGTCAAAGGTTGACCTAGTCAAAGTAGTCATGACTTACTCTATGAAGTCAGAAAACAAGTTAGAAGGGTCTTCTAACTTCGTAGGATGGAAGACAAGGATTGATCTCATCCTTTCAAAGAATAAAGTGTTGGATATCGTGAAAGGAAAGATCTTGGAACCACAGTTTGAAGAAGGAAAAGAGAAGGAACCTTAGAACGTTGCAGTTATGGAGAAGTTCAAGGAAAATGATATCAATTCCATGAGTATCATAGTGGACTCTGTAAACGACCACTTGATACCCTACATCTCTCATCTTGACTCATCTAAGAAGATGTATGATTCCCTAAATAACCTCTTCTCAGTCAGAAACATTGGACAAGTAATGAGTCTAAATAATGAGCTTTGTGACATGAAAATGAATGATGATGACAACATAACATCATACCTTCTGAGAATATCTCAGTTAAGATATCAACTACAAGCTATTGAAGAAATAATTTCAGAGAAGGAACTCGTAAATATAGTACTCAATGGCCTTCCCAATACATGGGATGCAGTTGTGTCACACACCCACTACGACAACTAAGATTTTCTTCTTTTTTTTAACGTATTTTCTTCGAGGAACAAAATCCCTGAATTACTATGGGGCCTAGCACATACCTTCCCTTCCCTTATCCTCCCCCATGTGATCGTTGGCTATGAACATAGGCCTTACCAAAAAGGTGCTTCCAAATTTTGCGCTTCAGGGAATCGCGATGCAAACGTTCCCCTGTTCTCTATCTTTCGAAATGCCAAAACCCGAAAGGGTCTAATAGATCCTTAGCTCCTCCCTTGGGTCGCTTTTCATATGACTGGTCCTATGACCTGGTGCTAGTCCTCTAAATTATTTCGGGGTTTCGCGATTCGGGAAATCGTGATGCAGGCGTTCCTCCTTTCCCTTTCGAATCCCCAGAACCCGAAAGCTCGGTATCACCCGAATCTATGGTCCAGATCATTGACTTGATCAATGGCCCAGATTAAATCTCGTCATTCTACCTTTCGGGATTTCGGCGGGGTCTTCACTCTTATTTCCCCGATCTTCATAACCCCGACGACATTAGATCTTCGCCACGCATCCCTACAAACAGACGGTCCAGATTCTTTCGAGACTCCTCCTTCCTGCCATAAGACCCTGTCCAGTGACCTAGGGCTCATCCACAGAGTGCATCGGGATTTTGCGTGCCGATATTTCGCGACTTGCGAAAACGAAGGGTCTTGCCCTTGGGTTTCCCGGGTGTCGAAACGCCGAAACCCATTCACGCTTAAACTAATTCAGGGTTTCGCATACCGGGACTTTGTGACCGACGAAGATGAAAGGTCTTGCCCTTGAGTTTCTCGAGTGCCAAAACGCCGAAACCCATTCACGCTTAAACTGATTCATGGTTTCACATAACGAGACTTCATGACTGGCGAAGATGAAGGAACTTGCCCTTGGGTTTCCTGGGTGCCGAAACGCCGAAACCCATTCCTGCTTAAGCCAATTCGGGATTTCACATACTGGGATTTCGCGACAGGCGAATACGAGGGAACTTGCCCTTGGGTTTCCCGGGTGCCAAAATGCCGAAACCCATTCCCGCTTAAGTCGATTCGGTATTTTGCATACCGGGATTTCGCGACTGGAAAATACGAGGGAACTTGCCCTTGGGTTTCCCGGGTGCCGAAACGCCGAAATGTCGAAAACCTGAGGGAACCACTTTCTCTTCTACAAGGTTTCCAGACTTAGATCACAAAATCCTTCAACAGTTTCTTGGGTAATTATCCCTAGGCTTGGTGACCTGACTGAAAGGCCCTCTTAAATTACCGATCTATGAACTCTGTGACAGGGGTGAAGTAAAATCGTAGGTTTACTAAAACGGTAGTCCTTTCAAGGAACTCACTCCAACTCTGGAATGCGAGGGAACTTCCTGGAAGGAGGTGCCTTCGGGAAATCAAACCAGGGCGTAACGTGTGTTGTTCCTGAGTCTGTACTAAGGCTTAAAATACAGTGTCAAGGCATCCGAAAAGAGGTAAAATATGTATACAATAATAAACTCTCATTCGGTATGGGAAACTAAGGGAGATTTCTACGTTCCCTACGTCTAACTTCCAACTGTTCCTGGGTTGCGATATCTTGTTCAATGGCCGCCCATGAACGTTCTAATTCTTCCCGGGTATTCGTAGTTCTAAGGGTCGTGCTGAAAATATTTAATGCGATATTAGTTTGATCTAATATCCCGAGTTGAATATTGGGTTGAATTACCGTGGGTACAGTCATTCAGGAACAGTAAGAGTATGGAAATGATTTAACAAGAGATTTTAATGGCTGATTCGATTCGGTCGAAAATAAGAGAAATATTCGTATGAAGAACGAAAAGGGACTACAAACGAAAGGCCCTTTCCCGTAACTGTATGATTTTCGTAAAAGATATGAAATGAGAGAAGAACGTCTAATACTAGTAACATAAAATCCTTATCGATAAAAACTCACATATATATGGAAAAAGAAATTGACATGAACATAATTGACATAGTGCAAGTAAACACAAAATCCTGTAACTGTAGCTTGGTCTTACACCCGCTGATAGCTGGTGCAGAGGAAAGACAAGAGACAATTACTGTAATATGAACTTGCTTCACTATAGTAGTGGTGGTACTGAGTTATAGTGATACCTTTTAGTTATGTAGAGAAAAATGAAAAGAAACGAAGAACATAACAAAACAAATTAATTGTGTAGAGCAAAATGAAAAGAAACAAATAACATGACAAAACAAAC
>JZKD02S1862241.1:353302-372054 GCA_000966675.3 Picea glauca | reverse complement strand
TGAATGCTATGATACAGAGGAGGGAACGAGTGTCACGAGTAAGGAAAACTAGTTTCAGCAGTGGAACGTACCTATGCTCAATGCAAGGAAATGCATGCGGGAGATGGAAACTCAGGGTGATGTTCCTTCCAGGGTATAGGGTGTCAAATTGCGAAGGATATAAACAAGGCTCTGCTTGGTTGAGGATGCAAACTGCTTGGGCCATGGTTTATAACACAAAGCGAGAGCCAGCTAAAGGCTCAATACTGCAAGAAAGGGCATGAGATGCAATCACAATTTAATGCCAAAAGATGTCCTTTTTTATATCTTTTAGTCTACTTGGTGTGAAAAAGGGGTAAACTTGTGCCAAATAGACGTCTTTTCAAATCCAATTTACGAGTGTGAAAAAGACAAGTTCACTCAGCGATCTTTTTCATTTTTGATAGCGAGTCGGAAAAGAGCTTAACTAAGACTCATGATCTTTCAAATCCAATTTTAACGAGTGTGAAAGGGACAAATCACTTGGCGATCTTTTCATTTTTTGATAGCGAGTTGGAAAAGAGCTTAACTAAGACTCATTTTAGTTCTAATCAACATGTAAAGGGGGAGGCCAAGGTTCCCATCCCAGCCTTCTGTCGAAAGTCAGTATCCTACGGGTAGCTGACAAAAGCTTGGGAAAGCCCAAAGCTCTCCAATTCGAGGAGGAGAAAGTGTTAACGGAGTACATAGTCTCTGTTATGGTTTGAATAATGTCTCTTAGTGGAACAGACATAGGTGGGGGTATGGGATGTCCCATCGGGTCGTCCCAGTCGAAGGGGACCTCGTCAGAACTCGGAGAGAGAGTATTCGGAGGAAGAATGAATCTCTCTTATTCAAAAGGGGGAAGACTTGGAATGTTGATGACATGACTAGAGGGTGCATCACTCTTTTCAGGGAGAGTCGGTTTGACCATAAATGGCACTGGCGTGGTCACTTCTTCAATTATAGGTTGAAGAGGATGCATGGTAATGGGGGCAGGGGGCGCTTCACCCTCCGTGGAGGGGTGAGGTTAGAAGAAAATCTCGGCGGTGATACCACCGGGATCATTAAAGGTGAAGTGGTGTGAGGAGGAACCATGGGTGTCTCGGAGTTCGAAGGGCTTTAGGGTGAGCCCCATGCCTATGGTATCCCGACAGTCACTGGGCACAAGCAAGTAAGATGGCTTCCTTCACAAGTCCTGCAAAATAATTTAGGCTTACATCTAAGACATCTAGGTTTCTTGATGGGACTAGATGAGGAAAGAGAGTCGCCTCTTGTATGATGAATAGGAGTCGGATATGTGACAGGGCTATGATCTGGGGTGAAAAGGATGGTGCCCCCAACATAATTGGCAGAGGTTGGAAGAGAGTTGTTAACATGATTTGTAGAAAGTGTCGACTCATCTCTGACATGACTAGTAGAGGTGGGCGATGGTGCACTGGTGTGGCTTACAGTGGTTGGGGTAGTGATAGATTGCGGTATTTGATTCCAAGGTCCCGGAAAAGATTGATTTTGAAATATTGCAGGCACGAAAGGATCCTGGTATACTCCCTATCCTGGTAAGTCAATTATTATCTATTGATTAAGATTTTCGATGAAGACAAATGTACTTATTTATTATGGTCTTTACCAGACTCATGGGATAGTTTGGTTGTGGCCATGGGTATTAATAAAACTACTTTAATTTTTGATGATGTGGTCTCATCCTTATTTTCTTAGGATATGAGGTGGATGAACATGGAATGATAGAGCATAGATGAATTGTTTGCAAGAGGACACTCCCAAGAAATAAATAGATCTAAGTCCTCAAGTGGGAGATCTAAATCTCCTGGAAATTTTTTAAAGGTATTTTGGAGATGTGGAAAAGAAGGGCACTACAAGAAGAAATATAGATCCAAAAGTGTTGAGAGAGGGAAGGGATCTGAAGATGCTCCTTCTACAGAAGAAAAAACCTCCTTGAAAGAAGGAGGGTATGTGTCCTTGGCTTCTTCAAGAACACATGCAGATCACGAGGTGTGGCTAGTTGAATCAGGAACATCATTTCATATGACTCCCAACAGAGAGTGGTTCTGTGAATATGAAAGGTATGATGGAGGTTATAGTTTCCTAGGTCATGACTCGACAACCAAAATCATAGGATGAGGAAAATTCAAGTTGAAGCTCATGTATGGAAGGATTAGAACAATCCCTAGTTTTTTTCACATCCCAGGATTGGACAAGAATTTTATTTTTGTAACCAAAATGGATGATGCGGAGGAAAAAAACAGTGTTTGAGAAAGAAACATGTAAGATGGTTCAAGGAGCAATGGTGTTGTTGAAGGGAGTTCGGTTTGGAGTTATGTATAAGCTACAAGGAAGCAATATTGGTGATGGATGTAATATTCATATTATTCCTAAGATTGGATATGAAGAAGAAAAAACTCTTACAATCTCTGGAGAAAAGGTTATGTTGTGGCATCAAATACTGTGGCATATCATAGAAAAGGGCCTTCGATTAATACACGATAAAGGTATGGTTCAAGGTGTTTGACTTGTCTCTGGATTTTCATTTTTGTGAACATTGTGTGTTGGACACACCGACCAGACTGAGAGAGGGGGTGAATCAGTGTAGGGATCTTTTTAAAACTTCCCCTTCACAAAAACGCCTTAGCTAGAAATCACTATCTACTCATTACTTATTGTTTTCATTTATAACCATTTAAATGTGAACATACATAAGCAACATATACCAGCAACAAATATTATCAATAAGTCATCACCACAAGAAACACAAAGAACACAAGATTTATGTACAACTTTCTTTTTATTATGGACTACAATCCTTGGGTTATCAACAACAACTAAATAGAGTTACAACTCCACAAGAGCACCATCTCTACAATGCAAGACTCAACTTACAAAACTCATCACCAACTGAGAAGAGGAATCAATCCTCAATAGATAGCAATCTATCAACAGGTACACGACCTATTAGTAATGCAACATGCGTATGTACGTGCCCTACCAGTAGTACAACTCACGTATGTATGCGGCTTGTCTGTACTACATCCTGTGTATTCCTTCTGAACAATTAGGGTTTTCTCTCCATGAAAAACTCAGATCCTCTGCAGCCTTCAGTCAAATCCACTTCTGTCTTTCACTATCGAATATGAACCGTAACCAATCAAAACACATCTATGCTCTCCAACAACTTACTCATTCTCCTCAACCATACAATATTAATGCTACTTAATCATGTATAAGCAACCAGTATACTATGGAAATCATATTAGTACTGAACCATAAGAGTGTTGCTCACTCTATAAATCAACCAACATAACCATATCACAACAACCATACCAAGAATTCCTTAAGAATTCACCATACAATAAGCAAGAGTATCCTTCAAGACAAATATGTAACCATACCAGAGTTTCTATGGCAGATCTGAGCCCATAGATTTGCATGTCTGGAACTTGCTTCAGACTTCAAGCACATGGCATAAGCTCACACTCAAGTCTCCATGACTTCATCCAACTGTACGTGCTCTTCCTCCCCTCAACCTGTGTGTGTACACATTCTTCCTCACTATAGCCCGCATATGTACGCACTTTGTCCCACTGCTGCTCATGTACTCCTTCAGAAACTAGGGTTTCTAAACTTCTGAAACTTTCGTTGTCATGATCTCAGACTTACGAAAACTTTGATGCGTCCATGATATCCTCCAATTAATCTCTCTCTTAGAATAGATCTTTAAGTTATTCTCAAGAGATAATTTTCACAAGAGACTCTTTCCTCTTATTTATACTTTCCAAGTAGTTTCCTTAGAAGCATCTTCTAGGACACTTTGTCCACATAGCCACTTCGTCCACATAGTCACCTATGTCCAACTTTTCCCAATTTTCCACTTGTCCATGTATCCAATAGCCACTTGACCACTTAACCCATTTTCCTCATTTTAAGGTTAACCTTCTTATAACCACTTTCCATAATTAGAAAGTTCTCCGTTTATTTTATTATTTAAATAATCCTCCTTGACTTTGTCACTTCTCTTTATTATTTAAATAATCCTCTTTGAGTTTGTCACTTCACTTTAATATTTAAATAATACTCTTTGACTTTGTCACTTTATTATTTAAATAATCTCTTATTTGCAAGAACTTTGACCTTTTAGAGCTTCAAGCCAACATATGAGGTTCCTCC
The DNA here is from genome assembly GCA_000966675.3 of Picea glauca. Lineage (NCBI taxonomy): Eukaryota > Viridiplantae > Streptophyta > Pinopsida > Pinales > Pinaceae > Picea > Picea glauca. The sequence continues at coordinate 367,875 of JZKD02S1862241.1, read as the reverse complement.
AACTTCGTAAGGCCATAACTCTCAAACCGTGAGGAGTTATGTGACATTCCACATACCACTGAAAATGGCTTGACAAGCACTATCCATATAGGATAGTTTCACTGACAAATTCACTGATATTCATCTCGTTATTCCACAATTAATAATGGGTTCTCTAACCATACTACTAGGATAACTCAATCAGAAAGCATCTTCCCATGAGGGATTTCACCATAAAGGGACCACTTTGAGTTCACTGCAAAGTGTCTTCCCGTGAGGGATTTCACCATAAGGGGACCAATTTTGAGTTCATCCATTTGTACTTCTTATCAACCATGATAAGACAATAATGAGTCATCTTTTACATCAATTGAACTATGCATCAAATGAAAACACATCGATCCATCTTCATATATGCATCATATATCAATGAAACCATATCGATCATCTTCATCTATGCATCTCATCATATGACTATGACTCCACTTGACATCAATCCATTTACATCAAATACAATACATGATCCATAAATCATTACATCAATATACTATGACAAGACATTGTTCATTTGACATCAATCCTTTGGCATCATTAACAACATGATCCAAAAATATCCCCCTTTGGCATTGAGGGAAATACCAACATTGATGTTAACACCAATCATTGATGGAAACATGTAGACAAGGCATTTCTCTACATCAATATGCATCTCAATCACATCAATTTGACTATCTCTCCCCCTTTGACATCAATGGCAAAGGGTCATTCTCCCCTTGGGGATTCTCCCCCTGCCTGAAATCTCCTTGGGGCTACTGCCGTTGTCTGAATGCCTTTGATCTTCCTCTGAATAATCTCTCCCCTTTTGAAAAAGGGATATCACTCTGATGTAATTTTGAAGATATATAGCTCATGCTCCCCCTATGACCATCGCTCCCCCTGGAACTATTCCTTTGTTCTCTTTCTCCAAGTATAGGTCTCTTTTTCAAGTATTTATATTTTCATCTCATAATTCTCTCCTCTTGGAATCATAGGGAAAAAATGACTCCCCCTATGGGTAAGTCTCCCCCTATCTTATTTGTAATATGAAAAATATGCTACCACTGCAATATGATTATGTTGCAAATGCTACTGCTCAACCGAAACATAGATAAACTACTATTTCTATGATGATCCTTGGATCTCTCCATGCATCAAACTTGTTCCATACCATACATCATGAAGAAAAAGATATTTCAACAATGAATAGAGAATCATGAACAAAACATCAACCAAGTACATCATATGCCAACCATGCAAAATTCCCATGTACATCATATGCCAACCATGCAACAAACCATATCAGATCCTGTAACAAACCATGTCAGACCCTACAACATAGAGTTATACATTTATACCATGTTGCAACTCATATGCATAACATTTTTCCCAAGACTTTTACCATAGATATGCGGCTTGCTACACACAAAACTCGTGTATGTACGCAACCTATTCATAGGTAATCTTGCGTATGTACGCAACCATTACCATTTTACCTGCACATACTTCTGAAGATGTCAAACTAGATCTTCCTTTAAGGTTGACACTTTGTTCTGATTGATCAATCTTCTTCACCCACTTTTGAAGGTGTCCCTGCTTCTCATAAATTGAACTCTAAGCTTCCATCCTTTTAAAAATGTCCCCCTTCCTAACTTCATGTTTTCTTCAATTCATGCTATATGAAGTCCTCATCATGGATTTTCTTCTTGTGTTCCAAAAATTATGGGATTTGTAGCCAAACCCACTACATCTGTAGCACCTCATGGTGTGACAGTGCACATCAATGTGTCATACTTGATTACATCTCCAAAACCTTAGGGTGTTATGAAATCTTTCACTATATTTCCTTGCATAATATCTACATTCCAAAGCTTTGTGACCATATTCATTACATGAGTAACATTGACCATGAAAAACATTTTCATACCTTTGCTTTGATATCCATTCTGAAGGTGTCCTGAATTTTCTTTGAGATGTAAGGATGGTTTCTTGATGTTTTCCTTGTTTTGTTATTTTGAAACTTTTCTTGCCTTGTGTAGATGGTTAACTTCCAACATTATTTCCATCCTTTGAGAGTGAGGGATTTACCTCATGCTTCTTTGAGGTGCTTTCATGTGTAGTTTCTTTGTTGTATCCAAGACCTAATTTATTATTTGGTGATCTTTGACTATCCAAGATCTCATTCAAGATTGTTGATCTATTCAAGAATTATTTTGACTTCTCTACTTTCTTTCTAAGATCTAAAACCTCAACTTCCAACTTATGACATGCCTCTTCCTTTTCATTTACTTGATTATTTAATAGTTCCTCTATCCTTTTGGCTTCTTCAATTTGGGTCTTGAGATGGACATTGACTTCAAGAATTTTTCTAATATCATCATCTACCTTCTTATTTTCTTCTATTCCATTCTTTAGTCTTTTGATCTCTTCTTATTTTTCTTCTAATTGAGTCTTTTTACATTCTTCTTGTTCCTTGAGCATTTTCTTTAACTTCAATATATTCCTTTGATTCATTTTAAGAAACCTTTTAGTGTTCTCATAAAGATAGCTATATTCTATGTAAAAATGGTCATAGTTGTATTAAAAAAGACCCCATTCAACTTTCTTTTTAAGATCTTATAGTTCTTCTTCTACTTATTCCATGGGATAACTATCATCTAATTCTACGCATACTATCTCTAGATTTTCTTCTTCACTTGTAGAGAAATATTCAACATCATCACATTTTGAATTATTGCAATCATGGGTTTTTGGAGATTCTTTACCTTCATTGGTCTTGATGAAGTTGTCTTCAAGGTCTTCCTTTTTGCTTTGGTATGTCTCCTCTAGCTTTAGCCATAGATCCTTGGCATAAGTGCATTGTCACATGCTCTCTCCGATAGAACTTGAGAGTCCACTAAGAATGGTCTTGAGAGCCAATACATCATTCTTCTTTTCTTACCTTTGAGCTGCAAACTTTGACTTGTTCTTCAAAGGAGTTGATCCACCAATAGCTTCTTTCCAAACACCCACTCATATTTCCTTAAAATTCACTTTCATTTCTATTCTCCATGTAGAATAATTTTCCTCATCAAGGATTAGAACTTCATCATCCATTTGTGTGTCAATGGATCTCCTCCAAGCTTGTTAAGGATTATAGTGAAGGCCTGCTCTGATACCAATTGTTGGACACACTGACCACACTGAGAGGGGAGGTGAATCAGTGCAGGGCTCTTTTTAAAACTTCCCCTTCACAAAAACTCCTTAGTTAGAAATCACCATCTACTCATTACTTATTGTTTTCATTTATAACTAGTTAAATGTGAACATACATCAACAACATATACCAACAACAAATACCATCAATAAGTCATCAACACAAAGAACACAAGATGTATGTACAATTTTCTTTTTATTACAGACTACAATCCTTGGGTTATCAACAACAACTGAATAGAGTTACAACTCCATAAGAGAACCAGCTATACAATGCAAGACTCAGCTTACACAACTCAGCACCAATTGAGAAGAGGAATCAATCCTCAACATATACCAATTTGTCAACAGGTACATGACCTTTCAGAAGTTCAGCACGAGTATGTATACACCCTACCAGTAGTACAGCTCGCGTATGTATGCGCCCTACCAATAGTACATCTCGTGTATGTACGCGGCCTATTTGTACTACAACCTATGTATTCCTTCTGAACAATTAGGGTTTTCTCTCCATGAAAAAATCAAATCCTCTGTAGCCTTCAGTCACATCCACTTCTATCTTTCAGTGTCCAGTCTGAACCATAACCAATCACAACACATCTATGCTCTCCAACAACTTACTCATGCAACTCAACCATACAATATGAATGCTACTTAATCATGTATAAGAAACCAGTATACTATGGAAATCATATCAGTATTAAACCATAAGAGTGTTTCTCACTCTATCAATCAACCAACATAACCATATCACAACAACCATACCAAGAATTCCTTAAGAATTCACCATAAAATAAGAAAGAGTATCCTTCAAGACAAATATGTAACCATACCATAGTTTCTATGGAAGATCTGAGCCCATAGAATGCAGATCTGGAACTTTCTTCAGACTTCAAGCACCTGGCATCAACTCACACTCAAGTCTCCATGACTTCATCCAACTATATGTGCTCTACCTTCCTTCAGCCCATGTCTGTACACGTTCTTCCTCACTGTATCTCACGTATGTACGTGCTCTGTCCCACTGCTGCTCGCGTACTCCTTCAGAAACTAGGGTTTCTAAACTTACTAAACTTTCGTCCTCTTGATCTCAAACTTACAGAAACTTTGATGCATCCATGAGATCCTCCAGTCAATCTCTCTCTCAGAATGGATCTTCAATCTATGCTCAAGATATCATTTTCACAAGAGACCCTTGCCTCTTATTTATTCTTTCCAAGTAGCTTCCTTAGAAGCATCTTCTAGGACACTTTGCCCACATAGTCACCTATGTCCAACTTTTCCCAATTTGCCACTTGTCCATGTATCCAATAGCCACTTGACCACTTAACCCATTTTCCTCATTTTAGGGTTATCCTTATTATAACCACTTTCCATAATTAGAAAGTTCTCCATTTACTTTATTATTTAAATAATCATCCTTTACTTTGTCACTTCACTTTATTATTTAAATAATCCTCTTTGATTTTGTCACTTCACTTTAATATTTAAATAATCCTCTTTGACTTTGTCACTTCATTATTTAAATAATATCTTCTTTGCAAGCACTTTGACTTCTTTGACCTTTTGGGGCTTCAAGCCAACATATGAGGGTCCTCCAACTTCATAAGGCCATAACTCTCAAACCGTGAGGAGTTATGTGATGTTCCACATACCATTGGAAATGACTTGACAAGAACTATACATTTAGGATAGTTTCACTGACAAATTCACTGATATTCATCTCATTATTCCACAATTAAGAATGAGTTCTCTAACCATACTACTAGAATAACTCAACTGCAAAGCGTCTTCCCGTGAGGGATTTCACCATAAGGGGACCACTTTGGAGTTCACCACAAAGAATCTTCCCATGAGGGATTTCACCATAAGGGGACCACTTTTGAGTTCATCCATTTGTACTCCTTATCAACCATGATAATACAATAATGAGTCATCTTTTACATCAATCCAACTATGCATCAAATGACAACACATTGATCCATCTTCATCTATGCATCATATATCAATGAAACCATATCTATCCATATTTATCTATGCATCTCATCGTATGACTATGACTCCACTTGGCATCAATCCATTTACATCAAAGAAAATAAAGGATCCATCAATAATTACATCAATATACTATGACAAGACATTGTTCCTTTGACATCAATCGTGTGACATCAATCCTATGGCATCAATGACAACATGATCCAACATTGTGTATATGGGAAGCATACCCCAGTAGTGAAATGAGCATAGAGGGAATTTTAAAGTTGGTGCACAGTGATGTTTTTGGATCTATGTTGGTTCCATAAATAGGAAAATCTATGTACTATGTCTCATTTATATATGAATTCTTGAGGAATACATGGATATATTTCCTCGGAAAGAAACATGAAGTATTTGTCAGGTTTAAAGAGTTTAAGGCTCTTGTGGAGAATAAAAAAGAGAAAATAATTAAGGTGTTGAGGACAAATAATGGTGGAGAGTTTTGCAAGAAGTGTGGTAAATAAAGGAAGAAGACTGCTCCATATACACCTTAGCAAAAAGGAGTTGTAGAAAGGATGAACATGATGCTGATGGAAAAAGCAAGGTGTATGCTCAGTGATGCTCAGTTAAGAAAATAATTCTAGGAAGAGGTAGTAGGTACTGCATGTTACCTATTCAATGAATCACCCTCATCAACATTGGATGATAATACTCCACATGAGGTATGGACTGGTAAAAAACTCTCTCTCGCACATCTCAAGGTATTTGGCTATGATGCATATTTTCACGTTCCAAAGGAAAACGAGATTAAGCTAGATAAAAGGGTTGAAAAGTGTATCTTTATTGGGTATAAATATGATATGAAAGGATATAAGCTTTGGAACCCAGAAACTAATAAGGTTGTGTATAGCTGAGATGTGTTATTTAGAGAAATCAAAGATGTTTTCAAATATGAATTCCTACTAGGGAAGGAAGAACTAGATAAAATAGAGTTTGAGTTCAAGGATGATGAATCAGACTCTACAAAAGAACATGAATTAGAAGATTAAGATCCTCATACTCTAGTATTGAGGAGATCAGTTCGAGAAATAAGGAAATAGAAAAGGTATACTCAACCTGATTTCCATTCAAATTTATGTTTGTCTATTACCGATGATGATCCTATAACTTTTAGGGAAATGGATTTGGAGGATGAAAACTCTAGAAAAAGGCCATGGTCGAAGAAATGGTAGCCTTGGACAAGAATGAGGCTTGGGATCTTGTGGAGTTATCAATTGGATGAAATCCCATTGACAACAAATGGGTGTTTAAGAAGAAGCTAAATCTAGAAGGAAAAGTGGAGAAATACAAAGTTCGATTAGTAGCAAAAGGTTATTCCTAGGTAGAGGGAATTGACTTTGGTGAGATATTTTCTCCTATTTCCAAGCTAACTTCAATTAGTTTTTTTTAATCTATTGTTGGTGCATTTGATTTTGAATTAGAACATATGGATGTGAAGACAACATCCCTACATGGGGATATGGAAGAAAAAATCTACATGAAGCAATCGGAATAATTTATTGTGAAGGGAAAGAAATAGATGGTATGTAGGATGAAAAATTCCTTGTATGGGTTAAATCAATCACCAAGTATGTGGTATCAAAAATTTGATACTTATATGTTGGGACTTGGCTTCACAAGGAGAAAAGTGGATCATTGTGTGTATTTCAAATTAATCGGTGATCACCTTATTTATTTGGTATTGTATGTGGATGATATGTTTCTGATAGAAAACGACAAGGATGCAAGACACCCGACCCCGTAACCCTTACTTAGGCTAGTGGGGTGGAAAATTTTCCACTTTTCCACTCAGTTCACTTACCTCAATGAACCCCCTAGATGGATTATGCTCACTGAGAGATTTCCAACTACTATAATCATGCTCAATTTTGAGCTATGGATCAAAATATACAACCTCCTGAAGTTATCAGGTCTATAGTGAATAAATCCATCTCATTGCCACATGGAATCCATGTGGATCCCCATCACTCATGCTCTCCTACACAAAAATGACATGGAACCTACCACCTAGCCCCTCGGGTCCTCCAGGTAAACTACTTTGATCAAGTGGGGCATATATTCATCATCATGGGGGTTACTCCCCCGTAGAGTATGGAACACCTCAACTGTCCATCTCCAATGAAGAAATCCTATGGGATCAACTCTAGATCCAACATCTCTCAGGATTTTGGAATCAACAACTCTGATTATGTCAACGCTTCTATCATGTATGACGATTAAAATATATCCCAGCACTTGATCACTAGAAGAACATGTGGGACCCATGACATATCAATGGTTGAGATTTAATATTGCCTATCCGTTGATCAATGGTTTTCATTCTTTATTCAATCCTTCATCATCATTGACACTTCTCTAGAACCCAACATTCAAATCACGAACCATCGACAATGAGAAGTCTGGCATCAATGGTCCATATTCCATCGAGATCACTTCCAACATATCTATAGTCCTTCTTCCATCTTAGGTTGCCTTATCATTGTAGGCACATGCCCATATCCTTTCTTTTGGACCATGCCCAACATCCACCTGTGAACGATTGAGATCTCACTACTTCCAAATCTAATGGTCTATATTGTAGTTACAATTCTAAGGGTTTCCATCACCCCCTCCAGGACCACTCATATCCCTCATTTAACTCACTTGTGACACATATCACCCTGATAGACACATTGGCTTCAAAGTTGGCACACCACATCATCAGGATGTCATATTCACACTAGCTGCTATGTTGGCACACCATGTCATCATGACATCATTTTCCTTTATCTTCGTTGGAAACCTTGGCCAACATGAAACCATACCAACCTTCCATGCTCAAACGACGACACATATGGATCCAATGGTCCAGATCTCATCATCATCACCTTCGAAAAAATTGATGACCCTCATTATTTCTCAAAACCCCTATAATAATCGACACTATGGGCCTTCACTCACTTTAGCAATCGTCTACTATCGATGATGATGAAAATAGTATCAATAATCTCGATCTTCATGCCTGTAGATATTACGACTAAGATTTAAAGTGAAGTCCTAAGGGCCTCCATGCCTAAATAGGGCCACTCATTGATCAATGATCGATATCTCTCAACCTATAGATCTAAGGGATAGGATTAAGACACCTATCCCTAGACTCAAAACTGACAGGGACTCACACCCGATCCTTTCTACCAATTACAAGCTGACACATGTCAACCTCTAGGGCATGTTGGCATGCCTCATCATCATGAAATCATTCAACCTTTTGGCTCACTTAATGAGATCTATGGAGATCTACGGCTAAGAGTTGATCTCGCCTCTGCAGTGATCAATGGCTCTCATTATTTCTCATGACCTTTATCGTCATAACCGACATTATATCCCCCACAATGATGCAATTAGTATCAACGGTCCATATCTGACCGATATCAATCTCGACAGATCAACGGTCTTTGTTCCACCATATTTTTTCCATCTTTGTTGGAATTTTCACAAGTCTCGACGTTTGATCGTTCCCAATGAAAAATGCCTCTTTTGATGAAGGGATGATATTTACTCAGCCGACCAGATCAATGACTAAGAACACCCCTGACTCAAATGTAGGGAATTTCTACAGGATAATTCTCTGACTCGAGACTTAGCTAGTCAAGGAAACTCTTTTGAGTATCTTTCGGGGTCTTACCAGGCCTTCTCGGCCTTATCCTTCACTCGTAACGGGATAAGACATTCTATCTTCATAATCTTGGAAAAGGATTTTCATTCTATGAACATTCACTTCAAGGCAGGGTATTTCACATGTTGCAGTCCTTTCCTTTCATTTCAGGAATTTTTGTACGTGTCTTAAGGTTCCTTAACCCATACAGAACTTTCTTCAAAATTACAGTCTGAATTAGGACTTAAACCTTTCAAAATTTTCTTTGAGCTCCTTCCTTATCCACAACAAGCACAAGATTTCCATCTAGCACCCAAATGAGGATTCGATCCTCCACAACTAATTCATGTCAAGAGGATGAAGAATGTGCAGTTTAATTACCTGTATTTTCCTTCCTCATACTATTATTACAATTAAGTTAGCATGACCTTTAAGGGAATATTGCAACCATTCCTATTAATCCTCTCACAGGTTCTTACTCGAATCGATACCATTCTACTACCTACACAAGTGTACCAGATATAGATATCACACCATGTATTAGACTTTCAAATAACGCAAGGATTCATCTCAGTCATACTAATATGTCTATTCAAGAAAAATTCCATAGAAAAGTATCCATACAATATATTTCAATTTCATGGCATATAAGGATATTTATCTATAACAAGATACGACTAGCCAACTAACTATGGGCATACACCTTTCCACCCAACCATAGGCTCTTTGCTCTCTGTAACTTTGGAAAAAGGACACCCCTGTGTCAGGCCATGATACAACCAGGGAATTTCTCTTAGGTTCTCAGGAATATTGGCATGTTGAGGTCACTCTCCTTCACACCACCACTGGTAGTGAATTCCTCACCCCTCATGGCTTAGGCCGCTTCAATGTTTATCATATGTCTTCCAGCATCAATATTGCATCCTATTAGCTCGGTTATTTTATCTTTTGACTAAGATAATCCCATATTATTCTCCTTCATCTCAGTATTTCATCGTTCTCTTACAAATGTAATTTCGGCTCCTATGGCTTTGAATGTGACTATTTGAACATAAACCACCCATTTTCTAATTAAATTCGAGTATGATTTTTGTTCTTTATTTTCAGAGGATTTTATATTTCACACTTCCAATCTTTACCATGCCATATTTTTCTAATCTTTTCTATATTTCCATCAAGATATCTCAAGCTTTATTTCATTACTCATAGCCCCAGATATGACTACTAGAAGTTGGTATGGCCATTCTTCCCCCCAAATCCGTGGTTGTCTATTTTCTGCATTTTTTGATGTCTTATATTAGTTGTTTGGCATGGATGCCTATAACATTGCATTCCCCTTCCCGATACCTTTCCAATTAGGTATCACAAGCCTCATTCTGATGCATGTATCAAACATTATGGTCATTTAAAAATTGTCACTCAACAACCATTGATGAGGCCCGTGGGTTAATATGGACCATTGATTCTTGAACATGCAAAAGAGAAATACCACTAGATAAATGGTTTTGATCAATTGTCCATTGGACCCCAAAAATATTATAGTGTGTGTTTGGAGCCTTGCATCGAAGTCTTCCTATCTCTAGTTCAATTCCCATCCTGGCATATTAACTCCGAGAGTGAGATGTAGTTGTTCAATGGATTTGGAGAAATCTACATCATCCATCGGAGGAGCCATTTTGTAGCCTACTCCAATGCGCCAATGAAAAGGACTCGAAGAAAAGAATCGAAGAATATTCCTTCTTCGATTTCTATTTCGAAGGTTAAAGACTGAAAAAGGGGTGATGACGTGCATTCAAAGCTTAGTATTTGTCGTTAAGAAGTATTGTGGATTTTTACGGTATCGAAAAGGGGTATCAAAGAATATTCCCCCATAGATTTTTTTTCACATGGAAGATATGGATCATCCTTTCAGTGATGATCAATGGTCATGATTAAAAGTCGTTTGGAGTGTGAAGGAGATTGTTCAGAATGTTAACTCTGACCATCCAAAGTTGCAACCCGAATATTGTCGCATGAAAAAGATCTGACCCTCCACTTAGAGAAAAGATCGATGGCTCGAAAGAGTTTCACTCTAGCAATATGATCTAGCTTTAATATTGTGAAACTTTGCAAAGTAATAAGCTTGTGGTTCTGATGTTGGTTTCTTAGAAAGAAAAGGGGCTTAGCTTCAAAAGAGCCTGTGTAATTCACCAAAGAATTTAGTTGTGAACAACGTTGTTGTGCGAAATAAGAAGACAAGGATTCAATTTGAGGCAGCGAAGGAACATTCGCTAATCAAATAAACATACATAAATATCTGTATTTTGGGTATTTTAGTCATAAGGCCATCAACTCCGAGAATGAATGAAGGTCGTCAATCAAGTAGCGAGTTAAATGCAATCTCAACCATTCATCGAGGGGGGGTTGTCGAAGTGATTTGTAATATTAGGAGTAGATTTACTTTGATGGATAAAGACTCTGATAATGAAGAGTGGGAATTCTAGGGACGATGAAGCTTTAATGTCTTTGTCGGAGTATGTGATTGGAAGGATGGGAAGAAGAGTCAGGAAAATATCGGCGAAGATCAAGGAAGGTAGTGGATGCCACATTAGCACCATGCGTCAACATTAATTTGGATGGAACAAGTGAGAGAGAACCCTATGGGGCGATGTGGCAGTGAGGTGGAAAAGGTGAGTTTGTCTTAGGAAACTTTGGGAGGTCATAACTTTTGATCCGAGACTTGGATTTAAGTATGGTTACAATCATTGGAAAGATATTGTTGAGAAAAATCCAACTATGGAGTTCGTTTATGGAAAAGAAAATATGAAAATAGTAGAAAAATTAATAAGCCTTGGGCCTAGGTTTTCAAATAAAGGAAGGAAAAAAGGGAAGGAGATCAATGTATTCCCCCACATGCATCTCAAGGTTGGAGCAATCATAAAGAGAAGAAATTCTACTAACCTATTTTTGCAACCATAGAAAGAGATGAAATCAGTTATGTGATTAAAAGGACACTCACAAATACATGAGAAATGTTGTATTTCCTTTCCCTTAAGCAAACTTAAGAATAAATATTGAAAGTGAAGAACATGAAGAGGAGAGGTTTATCGAAGGAAATCATATATGATCTAGATTAAATAACTATTATGATGGCTACATGTACCTAATTTTCAGCATATAAAAAGGATTAGTGACCTTATGATTCAGGCTAAGAGTTTCCCAATACATGAGAGTATAAGGATGAAGATGTTAGGCACCACATGCTAGCAATAGTATGCAAACTTTGAATAAGTAAATCAAAAAAATGATTAATAAACTACATCAAACTCATTCAAGACATGCACTAGAAACTCTCCAACCACATAAGATCATCAAGAACTTTGGAATATGTAAAGGTATGAATATAATGTGTCAATTTGATCAGCCAAATGTAAATGACACAATCATAGGGAAAATAAGACTCGTGAAGACATCTGAAATCGTAAGATCAAAAGAGATAATAAACCTCCATCAAAACAATCATCAATCAAGATCAAACCCCAACTCCCTCAAGGTAGGAAAATAAATAGCATTAGGTTCAAGCAATAGAGGATCAGGAAATAGGATTAAAATTTTAGTAGGCGGCTCCTTTCATTTTGCTTGTAAAAGAGGAAGTAAAGGGGGGTCGGTGTGGCCACAACACAAAGCAATTGAGATTGTTTTCTAATTTGTAATTGTTGAAGTTATGGGTACTACCAAAATCAATAAATATTATTACCGTTTATGTGTACTGATGTTGGCCAATGCATGACAAGATGTTGTTGGAGTAGTCTCTTCTATATATAGACCTTGTGATGGTTCCAATTCTTGATATTCTTCCTCTTCATAGCCTATGTAGAATATTTTTTTCTCCCTGCATTTATTCCCTTTACTATACTTATTGTCACAATTGAAACATAGTCTATTTTCTCTTCTTTCATCCATTTGTTGAGGTGTCAACCTTGTCAATTTAGGAGAGGTAAAATGATGCTCTCTATAGTTTTCAATGGCCACCCTTCTAGTATCCATATTTTTGTTTTCCACTTTCCTTGACATATTGAAAGCTTGCTATAGGGATATAGGTTCAAAGAGATGCACCTAATGTTGAATTTTCTCCTTTAAATTACCCATAAAGAGATCTAACAAATTATCCTTAGGGATGTTCTTTACCCCAAGACTAAGTTTTTGGAATTATTGAATGTGCTTTATAATCTGACCCTTTTTTTGAGATTTATCAATCGACTAAAGAATGTATTTCTCTTAATATGCCCATAATGGGATATCAATTCACTTGTAAAAATGGACCAAGAGATAATATAATTCTTTTTTCTTTCACAAAGCCATTCATACCAAACAAATTGATCATTTTCTAAATACAAGGATGCAATAGGCACCTTTTGTAAGCCTGGTGTTTGGTGTAGATCAAAGAGTTTCTCCATCTGGAATATTTGTGTTATAGGATATTTTCCATCAAACTTCCTCATATTGATCTTTGGAATGAAGTACTTCCTTGGTGTCATCTTTAATCCTTGATGATGTGGATCTTGGAGTAATGAACAATCCTAATTCTGGGACTCAATCTTTATTTCCTCTATATTTTCACGATTTCCTTGTATTTTGATGTAATGTCCCCAACTAGGCTAGGTGGGAATGTTTTGTTTTTTGTCCCAAAATTGTTATTTATTCTTATGTAAATGTGCCAAACAATTGTATAATGGTGATGTAAACTTCTTACAAACAATTTTCTCAAACATGAATATTGTCAAACAATGTATTGCATGCATCCATTACACAAAAAATAGAGCAGATAACCGTGAAATCTTATTATGGATGGAAACTCCCAAAATCAATAAAATGATATATAATGATTGTAATAACAACTACATAATACTCTTAAGCACACAAATATAATGGATTATAGGTAGCTGTAAAATCTACTACAGAAACAATACAAGAAAACCTAGAAACATTGCAATCTATAATGTCCATTGATCCAAGGATCTCAAATCCCTCCACTACTTTTCTTCATTAATGGCCCTCCAAACCCTTCTAAAACCTCCAAAAATAACGATCAGACTCCTCTAGAGAAATGTCGCAAATACCTTGCACAAGTTGGTAGGCCTCCAAACTCTCTCCCGAAGATCCCAAACACCACAATGAACTCAAACGAGGACTCTGGATGAATCATCCTCTTTGTCTATATAGGGTGGATATTTCACCACCGAAACTAAAATGAAATGGAAGGGTTTTTCTAAACCCTAATGAAACAATGGCTCCAAGAGCACTCCAAAATGAGATATCAAATCATAATGCTAAAGATGAGGGTTTATGTTAGAAAAACAGGACTGCGGAGCAATAAAATAAAACAAATGCGGAAACAAAACACAAAAGATACACAATAAAATAGAGACACGGATTTACATGGTTCACCCAGTGTGGGCTATGTCCACTAGAGAAATTGTCAGGTCCTTCCTTTATTATTATCCAACAAATGAAGGGATACAACCTACAGCAAAACCTATTGTAACTTCCTCTTCTTTCTCTCACAATCTCCTCTCTCGGAATACAACACTCGAAATAATGCATAGCCACAATACATTTCCCTCATAACAGAGGGTTGCCTTCTAGGGAAAAAAACCCTAACATAATTTCTACCGTTAGATCTGCGACCTTATAATGAATGGTCCAGATTTAC
>JZKD02S1862241.1:332796-350369 GCA_000966675.3 Picea glauca | reverse complement strand
TGAACATAATCTAGAAAATGTTTCCTATGGGGTGTGGCATGAAATGAAGCCCCTGAATCTACTACCCAAGACTCAGAAATATTATCTACATAAATAATCAAAGCATCTTGTAACAGATCACCTGTTACATTTGCTTCCTGGTTTCTCTCTTGTTGTCCATCTCTTTGTTTCTTTGGAGCTCTGCAGTCTTTCTTCAGATGTCCTTTCTTCCCACAATTTCAGCACTCTATCTTTCCAAGTATAGATTTGGATCTTCCCTTCCTAGAATTCTCGTGGTTCCCTGAGCCCTTTCCTCTATCCTTTTGTCTTCCCCTGTTCTCCATGTTCAACACATTACCTGATGTCTCACCTGTGCTTTTCCGTCGCATTTCCTCAATAAGGATAACATCAACAACATCATCAAATTCTAAAGTATTTGAACCAGAGACAGAGTTACTTATAGCCATGACCAAGCCATTCCAACTTTTTGGCAATGAGCACAAGATTAGAAGAGCCCTAACCTCATCATCAAAGTCCACTTTTACAGAACTTAGTTGATTAGTAACTATATTAAATTCATTTAAATGATCTTCAACAGACCCACCTTCTGACATCTTCATATTAAATATTCTCTTCATTAGAAATACCTTATTGGACGTTGAGGGTTTTTCATACAGTTTAGCCAACGCGTCCATCAAATCCTTCATTGTCTTTTCTTTGAAAATATTGAAAGCCATCGACGCTACCAAGCTCAACCGTATCGTTACTAGAGCATTTTTGTCAAGAATATCCCATTCTTCATCCTTCATGACCGTTGGCTTCTTTGCTACTCTGCCCAACGGTAGGAATAGATCATTCTTATATAAATAATCTTCCATCTGCATCTTCCATAACTGGTAGTTTTGGCCGTTACGTTTCTCGACCCTAAACTTTCCATCTTCCGACATTGCTCCCACTCGAACCAGGAACCCTCTTTTCCTGTGAGTTACCTTTCACTCTGATACCAGTTGTTAGAAAAACAGGACCCCGGAGCAATAAAATAAAATAAATGCAGAAACAAAACATAGAAGATACACAATACAATAGAGACACAAATTTACGTGGTTCACCCAGTGTGGGCTACGTCCACCAGAGAAATTTCCAGGTCCTTCCTTTATTATTATCCAGCAAATGAAGGGATACAACCTACAGCAAAACTTGTTGTAACTTCCTCTTCTTTCTCTCACAGTCTCCTCTCTCAGAATACAATACTCGCAATAATGCATAGCCGCAATACATTTCCCTCATAACAGAGGGTTTCCTTCTAGGGAAAAAAAACCTAACACAATTTCTACCATTAGATCTGCAACCTTATAATGAATGGTCCAGATTTACAATGAAATTACAATATACATTTACAAGGCAATTTTTCCTTCGGGGGCTTCGCCCCCAGACCCCGCAAAGGGGGTACCCCCCCTCTGCACTCTCCTGCGTGGAAGAGTGTACATACTTCTGGGGTGTAAAGTCTTCATGGGGTATAAACACGGCTGAAAGCAAGGACTTTTGAAACAGGAAGATAATCAGGCTCCGCAACCAACAGTTTCCCCTCTATTTATCCTTTCTTCGGACCTTATAGATCTTTCCCCATTTTGGCCAAATCAAACCTTCACTTTATTTTCCCTACAATTCCATTTAAATATAATTATATATTTTATTTAATGTCACTTTTGGGATTTTTCATTCTTTTAACCTAGTGACACCAAATAAACCTCCTTCACTCACCTTTTCTTTGACTATAGCCTACAGGAGTCATATAGGCTATTGAGTCATCCTCCGTCACGATCAATTGGAAGGGAAATTACAATCCTCCCTTCCCAAGATTCCTTTTCTTCAAGGAACTCCATATCAAGGTGTTGTAAGATCTTCTCTCCTTCCTAGGTATCATCTTCTACGAGCAATCCTCTCCATACAACAAAGTACTCTTGAATGATACATCTCCTCAGCCTCCATTCCCTAACATGAAAAATCCTCTCTGGAGGTAGGACCAACTTTCTTTCCTCATCTAGTGGAGGAATATCTACTGAATTTTTGACCTGTTGTCCCAATTCCTTCTTGAGGAAGGACACATGGAAGGTGTTGTGGATCCTGCTACCCTCTAGTGACTCTATCTCGTATGCTACTTCCACTATTCTCCTAATCACTCTGTAGGGTCCATAAAAGTGAGGCTTCAGCTTCTCTGCACCACTCTTCTTCATAAACAACTATATGTAAGGTTGCAACCTAAGAAAGACTAGATCTCCAAACTCAAAGTTTTGTTCTACCTTATGCCTATCAACATACATCTTCTATTGATTCTGTGGGGCCTGCAAATTCTCCTTCAAGACTCTCAAGATGTCCTAACTTTTCGGAAACCAGTCTTTGGCCTTGGGAGCTATGTTCTCTCCAAACGCAAAATCCACAAAATATGGAGTGTCATGTCCATACAATTCCCTCAATGGGCTCATCTCGATGGAAATGTGATGAGTGGTGTTGTAGAAATTCTCCCCGAGATGCAACCACTTTATCCATGCTCATTGCTTCCCTGACACATAGTTCCTCAAGTACCCCTCGACCCATTTTTTCATTGTTTCGTTATGCTCATCTATCTGGGGGTTATAGATAGTACTAGGTTAATTGTCACTACGTACTAGGTTAATTGTCACTACGTACTAGGTTAATTGTCAAGAATATAGATAGTACCGTGGAGTCTAAACACCTCCATGAATAATATATTTTCTACCTGAGATGTGTTGTACTCCATAGGAATGGAAAATAAGTGTGCATATTTAGTCAATCTGTCCACTACCATGTAGATATAGTCACTGCCCTGTACCTTTGGAAAAATTGTGATGCATTCCATGGAAATGTTATCCCACTTTCTCTACAGAATCGCAATGGATGAAGAAATCTTGCAGGAAGTGTGAACTCTGACTTGTTCTATTGGAAATTCATGCACTCCCTCACATGAAAAAGTACATCCCCCTTGAGATCCTTCCATGATAATATTTCCCTCACCTACATGTAGGTCTTCATATACCCCTAGTGCCCTACCAGTGGTGCATCATGTACTGCTCTCAAAATATTATTGTTGAGTGTGGACTCAGGGACAAGATAAATCCTTTCTTTGTAGTATATGATGTCATCCACTACCTTGTATCTATCATCCTAAATATTATCCTCCATCAACTCACAAGCGAAGGTATTCTTGGAGTATTCCACCAAGAGAATGGACTTCCAATATCTTGAGATCTCTAGCATGGATAAGGTTACATGTCTCCTAGATAAGGCACCATCAACTATATTTTTCTTCCCCTTTACATACTCAATGTCAAAACCATATTCCTACACCTTACTCACCCATTTGTGTTTCCTCTCATTCAGGTCCCGCTACTCCAAGAAATATATCAAGTTTTTGTGTTCAGTCCTAACCACAAAGCGTCCTCCTATAAAGTATTGTCTGAATTTGGCCAAAGCATGCATGATGGACAACATCTCCTTATCATATATTAGATAGAGCTTCTCAGGTTCCCTTATCTTTCTTCTCTCGAAATCAATCAGATGTCGATTTAACATCAATACTTATCATATCCCCTCACTGGATGCATCACACTCCAAGACAAAGGTTGCATGAAATATGGGAGTTCTAATACTAGGAAATACCCCTCATCCATCGGAATCCCCCGTCTTGGTGAGGTCTATCAATGGTGCAACTAATTGTGAAAATCCTTTCACAAAGGACCTATAATAACTACATATCCCGAAGAATCTTCACATATATATGAGTTTTATAGGGATGGACCAATCTAATATGGTCTATAGCTTCTCTTAATGCACCTTTACTCCCTCAAAACCAATCATGTGCCCCAGATAGAGGGTCTTTTTCAACCTGAAATCACACTTTTCCTCCTTGGAAAAAAGCAATTGATCCTCCATAATGGTGAGAATCTAATCCACATGCTTCAAATATTCCTCCCATGTGCTATTGTAGATCAGAACATCATTAAAAAACACCAACAATAATTTCCTCAACTATTTGTTGAAGATATGGTTCATGCATGACTGAAAGGTAGTTGGTGTGTTACTCAACTTGAAGGGCATGACTAGAAACTCATAATGCCCATAATGAAACATGAATGTTGTTTTATGTATATCCTCCTCTCTGACTCGAATCTGGTGGTACCCTGGTTGTAGATCAACCCTTGAAAATTACACTGCTCCATGCAGCTTGGCTATCAACTCATCAATCCTAGGTATTAGGTATCGGTTTTTTATGGTCTTCTTGTTTAGTGCCATGTATTCTATGAAAATCCTCATAATTTCATATTTCTTCTTCACCAGTACAACTGAATAAGAGAAAGGACTAGATCTAGGCCTAATATGTCCCATATCTAGCAATTCCTTTATGGCCTTCTCTATTTCGTCAATGGATATGTTCAGATGCTTGTAGGGGCTGGTGATCATGGGCTTCAACCCCTCTTCTAGTTCAATGACATGCTCAAATCCTATGTCAGGTGGTCTCCTTGCTGGCAATGGATCAAACACACTTTCATTATTTCCAAGTAATTCTTGGATATCCACCGGGTAATGCTAGTGATCCTGAGATGGCTTCTCCATGGTGATCAGGAACTTTGTTGCGCAATCCATGTCCCTGTGTATAAAAAGGCCCTCCATGCACTGGTTAGACACGATCATATGGGAACCTCTTGACATACCTCTTAGGATGACTCGTTGTCCAGCCTTGTCCTAGAATTCCATCCTCATGTCCCTATAATTCATGTGGATATCTCCCAATGAGTACAACCACTGAACTCCTAGCACCACGAGTATCTACTAAATCCATGACATAAAATTCATCGGCCAACGTATAGTTTCCCAATGTTACTTCCAATCCTTGATCCTCTAAGTACATGTCATGTTGTACCCATCTACTACTACTACATTGGATCCCTTGAAATCATCCACAGGGATTTGTCTCTTGGTGACAAGTGCAACATCAATGAATTTTTGGCTGGCTCCACCATCAACCAATGTTGTAACCCTCTTCCCTTGCATAATACCTATGAACCTGAAGGCGTAATATTTAGGGACTCCTAAAAGTGTGGAAATTGTCACTCCCTTAGGGTTATCCTGTAATGGCACATGTGATGTCTCACCGTTGTCATGTCCAATACCCTCTTCATCACTATCATCCTCCTCGTCAAAAACTACCTCAATATAATGGACTTTACCTTTTCCCATACATCGATGACCCGGTTCCCACGACTCCTTTGCATATATAGAAAATCGTATTCCTCCTTATTTCTCTTTGAGTCTCCTCATCCATCTTGTCCTTCCCTATCCATGGCTTCTAAGGAAACTTCATCTCCTTAATCGCTTGAGGGGTGAAGGATTTTTTTGGTACCTTCTTGGAGATTGCGTACCTCATGTCTTGAGTTCTCATGATGGACTCCTACAATGTGGTTGACCTAAAGGCCTTCACCTATCCTCTCATGGTTTAAGCTAGACCTTCCATGAATAACATCACCAACCTTTATTGAGAAATATATGTCACCATAGCTACCATCCTCTGAAAATATGAGATGTGTTCTTCTAGTGTACTTGTTTGTCTCAACTATGTCAACTCCTTTAAGTGTATCTCAGGGCCCTTCTTGTCGAACCTATCCATCAAACTATAGGTGAAATCCACATATGAAGTGATGTTGTTGTGCCATAATGTCACCATCTCATGATACCACCATTCGTGAGATTCTCCTTCCAAGTGAAGGGTGGCATACTTAATTACTTCTTCCTTAGTCATTGGGTTAAGTTGGAGGTAAGTTTCCAACTTATGTACCCATGATTTGGTCATGCTCTTGGTAGACCCATCGAAGGGTAGGATAGTTAACCTTCCTACCTTTCACATGAGGTCAAAGTTTTGTTGGCTCTGCGCTCCTCTGTTATACTCCCTAGGTCTGTACTTATGTTTGAGGTGGCAAAAGTCATTATAAGAAACTTTCTCATGGATATATTCATCTACTGTCTCATATTCTCTATATGAGGTGTTAATGTCAAGCCCCTGATATGGTTGCTCGTGTGCTCCTCTACGATTCCCTATTAAGAAATGTGGCAATAAGGTCCTTGGGATACTTAGTCTCCTTCTTTGTGCTGGGGTATGGTTATTTCTACTCTCTATGTGTATCTTTTCACCCCAATGGGATCCAATTGGTCCACCTTGACTTTCACAACTCGTATTCCCATGTTGGCACACCAATTGTGTGAGCACCTCAAGGGTCAACTGCTGGAACCTTTTTGTCTTTTCCAGTCTTTGGGATGCCTCATTCTATCCCTTGACCAAATATTTTAATATTTGGAGCATAGTTCCTTCAGGGTTGTCTCCCATGCTTCCTTATGGCTCTCACTCTGTTTGGTTTGCTCATGTTTCTCTTTCCGGTGACTCTCCATAGGAATATCCTCCATGACCATTTCTTCTAGGCATAAATTTAGTCACGGGATGGAAGAACTACCAGCTCTGATACCACTATAATGTCCCCAACTAGGCTAGGTGGGAATGTTATGTTTTTTGTCCCAAAATTATTATTTCTTCTTATGTGAATGTGCCAAACAATTGTATAATGGTGTTGTAAACTTCTTACAAACAATTTGCTCAAATAAGAATATTGTCAAACATTGTGCATGCATCCATTGCACAAAAAATGGAGAAAATAACCATGTCATCTTATTATGGATGGAAACTCCTAAAATAAATACAATGATATCTAATGGTTGTAATAACAACTACAAAATACTCCTAAGCACACAAATATAATGGCTACAATGCAACTGCACAATCTACTACATAAACAATACAAGAAAACCTGGAATGATGTCAATCTATGATATCCATTGATCCAAGGCTCTCCAAGCCCTGCACTATTTTTCTCCAGTAATGGCCCTCCAAACCCTCCTGAAACCTACAGAACTAATGATCGGCCTCATATGGAAAAATGTCACAAATACCTTGTGCAAGCCGATATGCCTCCAAAATCTCTCTCGGATGAAACCAAACACCACAATGAACTCAAATGAGGAATCTGGATGAATCCTCCTCTTTGTCTAGCTAGGGTGGATATTGCACCACCAAAACTAAATTGAAATGGAATGGTTTTTCTAAACCTTAACGGAAAAAAATGGCTCCAAGAGCACTCCAAAATGAGAGACCAAATCATAATTCTAAAGATAAGGGTTACCCCTCTATTTATCATTTATTCATACCTTCTAGATCTTTCCCCTTTTTGACCAAATCAAACCTTCACTTTATTTCCCCTCCAATTCCATTTAAATATAATTATTTATTTTATTTAATGTCACTTTTAGGATTTGTCATTCTCTTAACCTAGTGACACCAAATATACCTCCTTGACTCCCCTTTTCCTTGTTTACTATAGACTACATGATTCATATAGGCTATTGAGTCATCCTCTGTCATGATCAATTGGAAGGAGACATTACATTTGATATCTCCTATAGGGAGTCTCTCATCTAGAGCATGTAAGATCATGGAAGACATGAAAATTTTCAATTATAAAATATTCTCTTCCATATGATTTTCCATCCCTTTCCTATTTTCATCCATCTTCTTTTCCACCACATCCATATGTGCACTATTTTCATTCATCTTACTTTCCATATTTTCAATTTGGTGAAAATGTTTATCTATTTCTTCTTGAGTCATGGTTGAGCTCTCTAGAGGTTTATTTGGTGAAGTAAATTTTGGAGGAGCCTTTGGATCCATATGAGAAAATAATAATTTTCCTCTTTTTCACAAGTTTTGAATCACCAAAAATAGATCTTCCAATAAAATTTGTTATTCCAATTATAAGTTGCATACCTTTCAAACCCTTAATTGGAGTATGTTTGGATGGATAACATTTTTCCTAATATATATCTGAACTTTGAACCCTTCTAAGTATGAAATTTTGGCCTATAGTACTCTAATATGGCTTCTTAAACTCCCGGAAACTTCACAGTCTGAACCGTCACTGATAAAAGTTTATAGAAAAAATACCAAAATGTATTTTTTAAGACTAATTTCAGGATTAATAAAAAACCTCAACTTCCACGAGATATATCTCACAAATAATAATGATTCAAAATATGAAAATTTTGTCACAAGTAATTCTCTATGTTTCCTTAGGATTCTTAAATTTTCACAGAAAAAAAATGTTACCATGGAAATGCCACGCTGACTATTTTAAAATTGATTTCAGGATTAGTCACAATCCTTTTCATGCATGGACTATATATCCAAAAGTGTAGAAAACTGTAATATGAAATTTGGACCTCCTGTACTAGGAGAAGTCTCCTCAATCTCTACAAAATTGCATTGTCTACCTTCTATAAAAAAGTTATAGAGAAAATCCCAAGATGACTAGTTCAAAACAGAATTCAGGAATAGTCAAAAACCCTATCTTCCATAGGAATATCTCCAAATGTATAAATGAACTAGAACCTGAAATTTTTACCATAGATACCTTGATATGTCTTATAAGTGAGCTCCAAATTTCATTGTCTGAACCGGCCTAGAAAAAAACGTTGTAGTGAAAATGCTAATATGACTCGCTTGGAGAAGAAAAACCCTAGGATCAATGATCTGATACCAAATGTTATGATCCAACACCTTAAAAATGATAAAAAAAAAATGAATGAATACAGTCCACTTTGAGGGGAAACCTCCTTTTACAATATATCCAATNCTTTCCTATTTTCATCCATCTTCTTTTCCACCACATCCATATGTGCACTATTTTCATTCATCTTACTTTCCATATTTTCAATTTGGTGAAAATGTTTATCTATTTCTTCTTGAGTCATGGTTGAGCTCTCTAGAGGTTTATTTGGTGAAGTAAATTTTGGAGGAGCCTTTGGATCCATATGAGAAAATAATAATTTTCCTCTTTTTCACAAGTTTTGAATCACCAAAAATAGATCTTCCAATAAAATTTGTTATTCCAATTATAAGTTGCATACCTTTCAAACCCTTAATTGGAGTATGTTTGGATGGATAACATTTTTCCTAATATATATCTGAACTTTGAACCCTTCTAAGTATGAAATTTTGGCCTATAGTACTCTAATATGGCTTCTTAAACTCCCGGAAACTTCACAGTCTGAACCGTCACTGATAAAAGTTTATAGAAAAAATACCAAAATGTATTTTTTAAGACTAATTTCAGGATTAATAAAAAACCTCAACTTCCACGAGATATATCTCACAAATAATAATGATTCAAAATATGAAAATTTTGTCACAAGTAATTCTCTGTGTTTCCTTAGGATTCTTAAATATTCACAGAAAAAAAATGTTACCACGGAAATGCCATGCTGACTATTTTAAAATTGATTTCAGGATTAGTCACAATCCTTTTCATGCATGGACTATATATTCAAAAGTGTAGAAAACTATAATATGAAATTTGGACCGCCTGTACTAGGAGAAGTCTCCTCAATCTCTACAAAATTGCATTGTCTACCTTCTATAAAAAAGTTATAGAAAAAATCCCAAGATGACTAGTTTTAAACGGAATTCAGGAATAGTCAAAAACCCTATCTTCCATAGGAATATCTCCAAATGTATAAATGACCTAGAACCTGAAATTTTTACCATAGATACCTTGATATGTCTTATAAGTAAGATCCAAATTTCATTGTCTGAACCGGCCTAGAAAAAAACGTTGTAGTGAAAATGCTAATATGACTCACTTGGAGAAGAAAAACCCTAGGATCAATGCTCTAATACCAAATGTTATGATCCAACACCTTAAAAATGATAAAAAAAAATCAATGAATACAATCCACTTTGAGGGGAAACCTCCTTTTACAATATATCCAATTCAGAATACAATATGGGATGAGATAATATGATCATAATACTAGGTCTCTTTGGTGTGTGTAGGGGGTGGGGTGGGGAGACAATGGGTACAATTATAATGAAAGGGTGTAATGAAGGGTTCATCCGAAAAGAAAATATACCACTAGAAATTTAATAGTTCAATATATAGGGCTTAATAAGGGTTGTATTACATAACATGAGGCTTTGTCTAGGGCTTAACACAGTCTATGTAGAATAATTTCTTCGCACCGCTTTTATGCCCCTTACTATACTTTCTATCACAATTAAAACTTAGTCACTTTGCTCCTCTTTCATCCATTTGCTAAGGTATCAACCTTGTAAGTTGAGTGGCGTTAGGAGAGGGAACATGGTGCTCTCTATAATTGTTAGTGGCCACCCTTTTAGTAGCCATATTTTTGTTTTCCACTTTCCTTGCCATAATGAAAACTTGCTCTCAGGATTTAGGTTCAAAGAGACACACATAATGTTGAATGTTCTCCTTTAAATTGCTCATAAAGAGATCTAACAAATGGTCCTCTAAAATGCTCTTTAGCCTAAGACTGAGCTTTTGGAATGTGCTCTATAATTGGTCCTCTCTATACTTGGGATAAAGAAATTGTGATTTATTTTGGTCATATGATGTGATCCTAACTTCACACGTTAGGGGGAAATCTGATATCACCTCAAAAGTTCTCACTTGCAAAATTTTGAGCCTTCTTACTGAAGTACATCATTATTGGCATATTTAACCTCCATTTCATCTCTTTTTTCATCACCATATAACCTCTAACTCACCGAAAACTGCAATTTCAAACATACATTTTGACCAAAAAGGGACATCATAGATATTACCCCCAAAAGATGCATTACTCTGCCAAATAACCAATTTTGACTGTTTTGAAACCAGATTTGCTAAAATGTGAAGTTAGTTATGTGTGGACCATTCTAAACCCTAATTACAATTGCTAACCTTGATTTGGTCATATTTAACCACTATTCTGAAGACCATCTAAAGGGGTTTTAATCACTATTTTCCCTCTAAATAAATCGTTGAGGTCACTCCGTCCATTCATTGTAAGGTTATGATGTCGAAATCACACCAGAAATTAGAGGACCTCTTCCTCTTAATAATGCATTATTATTTAGGTACCTTTCTCACACATTAAGGAGGGGATCATACGTGCACCAAGGAAGCTAGGGACCCATCCCAAGAAGGGGGATTTAAAGCCCACAAGTCTTCATCAAGCTGTCTTCATATGTGTCTTATTTCCCATATCTATTTGATAATGGAATTATTCTTTCCTTCCTTATAAAATATTTTTCATGTTATCATTTTCTTCTTTCTTTGTCCATTAATTTCATGAATAATGTGAGTTTGAGAATGGTTGATATAGATTAGAATTAAGCCTTCTAACTCTAAAACCAGGTATTTCCTTTTCTTGATTCACAACCATCAAGTTAGTGTAGTTTTTACACCCTTGTCACAAATTGCACACAACATCCCAAAAAACAAATACCCTAACAAAAAGGTTATGTATATTCATTTGATTTTGAAATTTAATAAAATAATATGGATAATATTTTGAAGACATATTTATCATTTATTTAAAATTATATAATTTAGGGAGAAAATGTGGTGTGATAAAGAGTTAGAGGAAAAAAGAAAATTAAGTTATTATAAGGATGTAATAAACCCTAATCTATATAGATCACAATTATCTATATGTTTTTCTAAGAAAAAAAATAAACATTGCTAAGATAAAAACAAATGTCAATTCCTAAAACTACCTAGGATACCCATATTAGATCTCATTTTCAAAATATTTGTCACACTACCAACCTTCCTAACCTCTTAACTCAACAAAAATATGATGATCTTGGAAAGTGTCATAGTAGAGGTTAATCATCATCATCATCTTCATCATCATATACTATGTTTAAATATATTTGAATTTAAAAGTTAATAATAAATATGGAAAAGAAAAATAAAATTAACTTAACTAAATATTATGATCTCCATTTGATTTTACAAAGTTACTTAAACATTATAAATCTCCATTTGAATGTGGAAAGTTACTTTAAACGATTATGCATTTCCGTTTGATTTTGAAATTTAACCTTATGTTGTGACATTTTTATTTGATTTTGAAATTTAACCATTTTATTAAACAATCCTTTGAAAAAATAAAACATATTAATGCAAACATTTTCAAAATAATAAAAATAAAATATTTTATTAAACTACCAACCAGATCAACTAATGATGAGAAAACTACATCCAATCTTTATGAACTCATATAAAGCGAATTAGAATACAAACCTTTGCATGAATGTTTGAGTGGTTTTTGATGTTTGGATTACTTCCCTAACCACTCAAGGGGCCTCCACGAATGTTTGATGTATCAACTCCACCACGTAACAACATTGAACAAAGGTACATTGGCAAGAGTCTCCCGAGCACGATCGCTTAGTCAATACGTGATATTATTTTGTTTTGAAAATACCAATAATGATTTGAAGTTTTGGATAATTGTCAATTCGTCTTTTCTCATTTCTCAGGCGTTGCTCAGGGATGTATAAGCTGGTGTGGCGTGTATATATATCTATCAGGAATAAACACATAAACGCATTGGCTTTCTCACTGGAATTTTCGCCTGCTAATGTTGTTTTCTTGCTAGAGTTGGGAGCCCTGATGCCGTGATTTTTTTCTCAAACGTTTGCCAGATCGAATCGTCGTGGGTAAGAAGAAAACTATGGAGAGTGTAGTGATCGGAGCTGCGAATACCACAGCGCAGAACTGTGTAAAATTGATGAAGACGACGTCCGATGGAGCATGGCAAGGCGACAATCCATTGAATTATGCATTGCCGTTGCTCATAGTTCAGATCTGTGTTGTTCTTTTCGTCNGGCCCTGGGGTTCTTGATGAACACCAAAGGATTGGTCGAGTTGATTGTCCTCAACATTGGAAAAGATAGGAAGGTAAAATTCAAATTGCATAAAAATGTTAAATTCATATGGAATGAATTGAACTGAATCGTCCACATTTTATTTAACTCGATTTGGGTTTTTTTTCCAGGTCCTGAATGACGAAGTGTTTGCGATTCTGGTGCTGATGGCTCTATTGACGACATTCATCACAACGCCATTGGTAACAGCCATATACATGCCAGCAAGGAAGACGGTTCCATATAAGCACAGAAAGATACAGAGAGAGAAGCCGGAGGACGAGCTCAGAATCCTGGCTTGTCTGCACAGTACGAGAAACATACCGGCGATGATAAACCTGATAGAGGCATCTAGGGGGATTAGAAAGCCTGCCCTACGCCTCTATATCATGCACCTGGTAGAGCTGTCAGAGAGGTCTTCCGCGATCATGATGGTTCAGAAGGCCAGGAAAAACGGCCTCCCCTTCTGGAACCGCAACCATTCTCAACAAGACCAGATAGTCGTCGCTTTCGAGGCGTATGGGCAGCTGAGCAAAGTAAAAGTGAAACCAATGACCGCGATCTCTGCATTCCAGGACATGCACGAAGATATCTGCAACATTGCAGACGAGAAGCGGATCGCCATGATCATACTCCCCTTCCACAAATATCAGCGCGTCGACGGCGCCCTGGAGTCCGTGAATTTGGGATTCGAAACAGTGAACCAGAGGGTATTGGAGCACGCTCCCTGCTCAGTGGGCATCCTGGTGGAGAGGGGCCAACTGGGGGGTCAGTCCCAACTGGCGCCTTTCAACGTAGACCATCACGTTGCTGTCCTTTTCTTTGGAGGCCCAGATGACCGGGAGGCTCTGGTTTTCGGAAGAAGAATGGCGGAGCATCCGGGCATTAAGCTGACGGTCATAAGGTTCCTGCCCGGCACCGAATTCAATCACACCGCCATAAACCTCACATCGCTGGCCAGCCACGAATCCGAGACGCACCAGCACGTGTACTTGATGAACGGAGAAGAGGAGAAGGGGCTGGACGAGGAAGCGTTGCAAGTCATAAATAAAAAAGTCTCGGAATCCAGGAAGTCCTTTGGGCAATCCGGTGGTGGGGATAATATGGGCGAGTCGATCGTGTATGAAGAACGTGAGATGAACAGTAATGCGGTAGAGTCGGTCCTGGCAGTTGGGCAGAGCAGCAAATATCACATGTTTTTGGTGGGGAGGGGCCGTTTCTCGTCCTCCCTGGTGGCAGACTTGGCAGATCGGAGTGCAGAGTATCCAGAATTGGGTCCAATTGGGGATTTGCTTGCTGCCTCATCTACCGCAACAATACTGGTGATTCAGCAACACGACGCCATTCATACTAATGAAGTAGCCTTCTCAGAAAAAGCTGCGGAGTCGACCACCGAGCAACATGTCCACCGGATCTCCTCACATGAGCAACTTCCCCATGACACTGAGCATGCCTGATTTTACCAGTCATCAGTGTGAACCTTTGGCATACAAGTTCTAACAATTTTAACGGTAGACATGTAGATTTTATAGGAATTAAACAGCTATCGAAATAGGTGGAACACAGTTAAAGTAGTCGAAAAGTTCATATCCATCTAGTACTGTAGTCATGAACGAGCCGAAGGGAAGTCAAGCATAGCTTCAAGTTGTTTGTACTTGCAACAACCTTGTGACAAAGACCAGTGGTTCTTAGGCAGGTAGAGTGATCAATATAAAGGTTTACATGTCAAAACATTTACCCCTTTTACCCTCCCCTCGTTGAGAGGTGAGTGTAAAACCTTATTTGCATCAAAACTTATATAAGTGGGAATAATGTTGTCGAGTAACATGTAGAGTAAAATGTATGAAAAGATGTGTCTATTATGTTTATAAATTGGTTTAATACTAGCATAATCACACACATAATTAAAAGTGGTTGTTATAAGTTGATTATTGTTATTAGTTTAAAAACATGGGAAATCTCATTAATCACTTTTAATTATGGTGGTTGTAGTTTTTGAGCAGCAATTGTTCAAGCAACAGAAGAAGTTGACTCAGTAGTTTAAGTAGCAGTGGTTGGCATTCATTGTGTTTCCTAGTTAATAGTTAATGTAAGAGGATTAGTATATTTGTGAATTAAAATATCAATATAATTAATAATGAAATATTAATTATATTTTAATATGATTAAGAGTGGTTGACAATATTAGATTATGGTTTGCCAAAATTAACTATGAATGATCATGATTAACCATATTGATTATAAATAATCATACTAAATGGTTATCCATAATAAAAATATTAAATGGCATGTAATAATGTAAGCACTAGTAGATGGAAAGTACAAGTATGGGTGTGGGTATGGGAGCTCCATCTTGTTGAGTATGGGATTTACAATGTTGTTCCTAAACCACCTTCATTGTTGGTGTACCATGTTATTACTAATTTGGTTGTTGGTGTATCATGTGATTGCTACCAGATTGTGAAGATGAAGATTATGAATTTGATANAAAAGCTGCGGAGTCGACCACCGAGCAACATGTCCACCGGATCTCCTCACATGAGCAACTTCCCCATGACACTGAGCATGCCTGATTTTACCAGTCATCAGTGTGAACCTTTGGCGTACAAGTTCTAACAATTTTAACGGTAGACATGTAGATTTTATAGGAATTAAACAGCTATCGAAATAGGTGGAACCGTGGAACACAGTTAAAGTAGTCGAGAAGTTCATATCCATTTAGTACTGTAGTCATGAACGAGACGAAGGGAAGTCAAGCATAGCTTCAAGTTGTTTGTACTTGCAACAACCTTGTGACAAAGACCAGTGGTTCTTAGGCAGGTAGAGTGATCAATATAAAGGTTTACATGTCAAAAAATTTACCCCTTTTACCCTCCCCTCGTTGAGAGGTGAGTGTAAAACCTTATTTGCATCAAAACATATATAAGTGGGAATAATGTTGTTGAGTAACATGAAGAGTAAAATGTATGAAAAGATGTGTATGCTATATTTATAAATTGGTTTAATACTAGCATAATCACACATAATTAAAAGTAGTTGTTATAAGTTGATTATTGTTATTAGTTTAAAAACATGGGAAATCTCATTAATCACTTTTAATTATGGTGGTTGTACTAGTTAATAGTTAATGTATAGTTAATGTATGAGGATTAGTATATTTGTGAATTAAAATATTAATATAATTAATAATGAAATATTAATGATATTTTAATATGATTAAGAGTGGTTGACAATATTAGATTATGGTTTGTCAAGATTAACTATGGTTGGTCATGGCTAACCATGTTGATTATAGATAATCATATTAAATGGTTATCCATAGTAAAAATATTAAATGGCATGTAACAATGTAAGCACTAGTAGATGGAATGTACAAGTATGGGTGTGGGTGTGGGAGCCCCATCTTGTTGAGTATGGGATGTACAATGTTGTTCCTAAACCACCTTGATTGTTGGTGTACTATGTTATTACTAATTTGGTTGTTGGTATATCATATGGTTGCTACTAGATTGTGAAGATGAAGATTATGAATTTGATATATTGTGTATAAAAGGGTGGTATGAATTTCCCAAAGTGATATATAATAATTCTTTCATTGAAATTATATAAAACATATAGAGAAAATAACAATTATTCCTCCACATAATCCAATTAAAATCAACTCATTGAAAACACAATAAGTGTTAAAAAAATTAATATCACTTTTTGCATAAAAATAAGTGCCAAACAAATTTAAATTTACACAAAAAAATATATTATAAATATGATAGTTACATAAAAATATTATTACCTTTCACTTTATCTTTATTTAAATCCATTTTAAATGATAAAAAAAATTAAAAATATTGAATTTCTTTCCATACTTAATAAATGTCTACTTATGTTGGTTTTAATTTTTTTATATAACTAAAATTTTAAATTAAAATAAAATTATATTGATATAAAAAAATTTAATCGAACTTACCATTTATATTTACACTAAAAGGAATTAGAATTGAATAAAGCATTGGAAATGGAAAAAACTCACAAAGTTCGCTCCAACTCTTTCCCTGAATTCTCTATTTACAACTCCAAGGTTATCATTTGGAAAAGATTAAGGGATAGACAAGGAGGTATTGAGAAGCTTGAAATAGAAAGGACGTATAATGTACTACACTAGTATGTAATATGTTAGGCCTTCTATATTTTAAGTCATTATTTAGATTTGGTATTGTCTAAATATTCAATGATTTTGACCTATCATAATTGTATATTTTTTTTTATTATATTTTTTTTATTATTATTATGACTTGAACCATTTTAATTACATATATATTTTTTATTATTATTTATTATTATTATTATGATTTGAACCATTTTAATCACATATGAATTCAAATCATGGTATATTTAAACAACACTCATAAACTCCTTGAAAAGACCCAAATAACAAAATATATAGTGAAATAATTAAGCACACAAAGTGGCAAGCATAGGTTTTGTCGTTCCACGTATGAAAACACTAACCTTGATCTCGATGGTTTAGTTATGATGTTTGGGTGTCATCGTTTAGATCATGTGGAAAGTAGAGTTATAGGTTGATTTGCAAGGACATGGTTGCAACGGCTATACTTAAATAATTTGCAATTTTGCAATGCTTGGTAGTATTCTTATCACATTTTTTTTTAATCTATGTTCAAAGTGATTTAAGGGTTAGATTTTTTTTTAAGAGTTTTATGGTGTATATCACACTTAACTTAAGGCTTCTTTATTCGATTTTAGT
>JZKD02S1862241.1:308288-332720 GCA_000966675.3 Picea glauca | reverse complement strand
ATTCAAAGTGATTCAAAAGTTAGATTTTATTTTTTTAGAGTTTTATGGTATATATCACACTTACAAACTTAAGGCCATCTTATTCAATTGTAGTTTCTTTGTCCCAAAAGGTGGCATAGTTCATATAGTGGTTTTGATAAGTTAAATTGTACATAATGTTGTGATTAATATTAATGAAATAAAATAAAAGTTAAAGTTTGTAATGTAAAAAATAAAATAATAATAATTATATTAAAAAAATCCATCTTAAATTTAAATTTATTAAGCATTGAAAGAAATTAAATTTATGCATCCAGAGATATGATATTAAATAATATCGTGACATGTGCACACATAAGTGGATCAAAGCCCACCCCCATGTCGTCTAATTTTTACTAAGTCCTCGAGGTCTAGACTAGTCGGTGAGGGAGTGTGTTGTTAAGGCACTTTGTAAGTGAAAGTCACCGGTTCGAAACCCCTGGGGACACCTCAAAATCCACCCATGTTAAGGGTTGGTGTGGTCCAGGCCAGTTGTGATCCCCATGTGGCTTTGACGGCTTAGATGCCCCCAAGTCATGGCATCTCAGCCATAGGTTAATCCCTCGCCATGGTTCAGGATTACTAACAAAAAAAAAAGATCATATTTTTCAAGGTGTAATATATGTCATGTATTAATTTCTTCATAACAAGTGATAAAAAAAATTAAACTTAAGAAATTTGATCCCTCTTGGTGCTTGATAGATTCGGGTTTAAGATGGATCTACATTGGTTTAATCTCTTTTATACACACACACACACAGTTGTTTATTTTTTATTTTAGTTTTTTTGTTATCATGTAACGTAACACTGCCCCCCATATTGGACTATAGAGCACCTAGCTACTCTTGGTGCAATTACACATAACCCTCATATTGAGCAACACACCATTGAAATGTTTTAACCATAATTATATATATGTGTGACATTGAATTTATTTTTATGTTATTATTTTTTTTCAAATACCACTTGCTAACTCCATGTTGAGAACGAAAGGAATTACACATCTCTCTCATACTTGGATGTAGAAAGCACCTAGTGGTGGAAGAAGAACTAAAAAATAAATCACAAATTGAGATAGCTTTCCTCATAGAAGCAAAGAGGGTGGGAGAAATAATTGAACATAACGATAGGTTGATCTAGGTTAAGGTAAGATCTAATGACCATAAATATGACATACTCAATAAAAATCCAAGCTTAAAACAGTCAGGAATATTTATCAATGAAGACCTCATTCCAGAGGACCAAGTTGAATTAACGAAGGAAGTTCAAAAGGTGAAAGAAGCCAGGAAAGAAAGGAAATGGGCAATCATTCGGAATCGAAAGGATATTATTAGTGATAGAGACAAAAAAGATAACAATAAATAGTAATTTGGGACACTATGGATCCTCTTTTGGAATTGTCATGGTTTTCCATGGAGTAAAGGGCCTATACTAAGTTGGATCTCGAGTGACGTTGGAATTATTTTCATGGTTGAAACTTGGGAGCATGAAGAATGTGAGATCCCTAACATAGAAGGATTTGTTTTGTGGTAAACATGGAATAAGAAGTCCTCCCGTAGAGGGATTGGAGGCGCATCTTGTTACATAAAAATGAACATCTCTCCTCATATTCATCTTCATAAGAAAGATCTTTCCAATCAATACATATGGATGGAGATATCATATATTAACACTAATAATATTATATAGCAATATGTTATTTGGCACCTAATAACTCTACTTTTATACAAAAAAACAATCTAGATAAGAACTCTCCCTACAAAATCCTAGAGAAAGATATCTACAATATGAAAAATGAAGGTATTATACTTATGTTAGGAGACTTTGATGCTAGAGATGCTAGAACTACAACTAATTAAGCTATCATTTTAATTAATGACTCCAATCTAATCCTCTATGGCTAGAGGAGGACCTTGTTTTAGCTAACATTTACAAAATAAACTTTGAAGACCTGATCGAGAATTGGTTTGGTATTGAGTTAAACAAGCTCTGTTGTTATCAAGATTTAATGATTTGCAATGGTTTACACAAGTGGCCAAAATCTAATAGGATGACTTGTATCCATGGGTTGGGTAGTAGTGTCATGGATTATGTAATATCTGGTATCTCAATATACAACCAAATATTAAACTTTGATCTTTTAGATGATCACAAACCTGACTCTGCTCATAGACCTTTAACCCTAACTCTAAACTTGTCCATGCACAAAAGCTCCATTGAAGAGAACTCTTATAACCAAAGGAACTTACTTTTTGACAAACATAAAGTTGATCTTTTCTTAAAAGACCTAATTAATGCTTTAAATCTCATATCGTATCAGAACAATATTGAAGTTGACTATCATAATTTTACAACATTCCTATCTACTTCCATTAACAAAGTCTCTATTGAGGTGATATGTAAAAAGAAAAATATTACAACTAATCCTTGGTATGATAATGAATGTAAAATTGCTAGAAAATCCATTAGGGATGCTTCCAAAGCATCTTTAACATATGATAAGATAAATAGATACAAAACCTTAATTAAAAGGAAAAAATAGACTATGTAAATATAAAACAAGAGAAGCTTTTGCACCTATTTAAGATAGATCCTAAGAAATTTTGGAGGCAAATTGTAACTCATAAAACTAAAGAAAATAATAGGATTCCCTTGAAGGATTGGAATTTCTACCTTAAAATTATTTTCAAATCTCGTAACATCATGGACAACATTCCAAACAGCTCTACAAAGGATGAAGTGTTTTCTATAGAAGACATTAAGTTGGGGTTAAGAGGCTCTCAAAAGGAAAAGATAAGGACATTGAAGGTTACCAAGGTGAAATATTAAAAATTGGAGGACCCATCCTCATCCCTCACATACATAATCTCTTGAATTTAGCTATCCAACAAGGCTTTCTGAATCCTTAGACTCTAAGCCTCATTGTATCTATTTTTAAATATGGGGATAAAATCAATCCCTGTAATTATATGACCATTATGATTAGCCCCATTTTAGCTAAGATATACAAAACTGTTTTGGAAAAGAAGATCGGTACATGGATAGAAAGTAATGGAAAAAGAGCTAAGGGCCAGGTTGGGTTTAGAGACTACCATTCAATAGTGGACCAGCTTGTTACAATTAGGATCATTGCAGAGGAGTGTTGTAATGATAAAATGGATCTCGTTTGTTTATTTTTATTTTAGAAAAGCTTTTGACACTATGCCCAAGACTAACCTCTGGAATAGGTTAGAAGATCTTAAAGTCCCTTTCGAGCTAAGAGATGTTGCAGTGAGGCTATATGAGAAAGTTACTTCCAAGTTTAGGAACAATGAGGAATGATCAGAAGAGATGTCATCCTTCCATGTGTTACTTCCAACTCAACTATACGGATGGCCATGTGGCAGCCTATGGGCATGCCACCTAGCACCCCTTTTTTGTCATCTACACTATTTTTTCCAAAACTTTGAAAATCCATAACTTCCTCATACAACATCTGTCTGAATCGATTCACATGTCTTTGGAAATCTCTCATCGACCTCTACGCAATGAAGTCATTTTAAAGATCATTTGAGAAGATCAATTTTTTAGCATTTTGGATCCTCCTGGATCCAGGGTTTATGCCCAAATTTGGAAAGAAGGATATCAATTGATAATGTGTGAGGAAATGAGGGAAATGAATGCACAAAAAGTCTCACCCTAGCTAAAAATCAACACATTTACCATGTAATCATCGGATTGTAGGAAGAAAACACTTGTTTCTTCCATTTTTTTATGATCGTACATTGTCCATATCTCTTGGGCTTTGTGGAATAGGTGTTGAATCCTTGGAAACTCAAATTTAATTAGAAAGATGCAACCACATGCATATGTATAGAGGGGGGATCAAATCACACCATACAACTTAAATTCCAAAAATCATGAGGGTAGCAAGGTAGAGGGTTCCACTATAACCATAAGCATGCATGCAAACAAGATAGGGTTATGCAAATAGTTCATCCCCCAAATACCATTACAGAGACTAGACACAGTTTACCCACATCGTCGAAGTAAAGGATTGAAATTATCAACCAATACTAGGAATTATGATCTGGGTGGATCTCGGTGGCCATCCACCTTCTCCATTGAATCAACGTTTCTGAGCTTGTAGTTTTGATAAAACATGATATTCACTATTTTGATGGGGAATTTAATGCAATGCAATCTCCATTTATAATGTAATTTAATTCCTACAATTTTAATGCACCATATCACATTAGATATCCATAGTTAAATGTTCTTGGGATAGAGTAGTACTAGGATGGGTGACCCCTCGGGAAGTCCTAGTGTTCTACATGCCTATGGGATTTTGTAAACTTAAACCAATTTATCCCACATGCATCATGGGAATTATTCTCCTCTCACTATATCATATATAATTGAGGTGAAGGAGGTCCTTTAATCATGCAATGGAGTGTGTTGTAATGCTTGTTTGTGAATGAATGTAGTAGACATCTATTTCTCTTTAGAGATAAGATACCACCATTCTAGCTAATTTTTGTTCTACATTGTTTTTCTATTTTATTCATAAATAGAAGATGGGTTTCACTGTATTTTTGTGTTCTTTGCTATTTTTTTTATATCATTTTGTTCTTATCATAATATGGATCAATGGTATTAGAGAAATATACTCCTTGTTTTTTCTTAGAGCATGTCTCCGATGAGGTTAGGATATAGAGAGTGGGTCTCGAGTTAGTTTTGCTTGAGGAAAACCAGTCTCACCAACCCAAGAGACCTCCAATAGCAGAAGAAATGAGAGATAATGGAGCAGGAGATCCTTTCAAGAAGTTGCTCGAGGAATCCCTTGTGCGACAGAGGAACGAGATGATGGAAAACTTCACTCATATCCTTCAACGACTATTGATGGCAGTAAAGGAATCTTCAACAAGTAGCCATTTTGAAGGTGTGACACCCTTCAAGGTACAATTCAATTTTGATATCCCCTTATTTGAAGGAGAGATAGATGCAGAGTCTATAGAAAAACAGTTGAATATGCTAGAAGGTTATCACTTTGTCCAAAAAGTTTCCAAGAGATAAAATATCACCTTCACAATCCTTAAATCCCTTCCCCGTGTCAGGTCTTGGTCGAAAGGTTACAGGGAGAGGTAAATGTGGATGAATCTACGCCATTTGGGAGAGAAGCCACTTGGGTGGCCTTTGTATATGCCCTCAAGGAGGATTTATACCCTCTTGGAAACTATGATGACCAGTACAATAGATGGATAGCTCTATGTCAAAAAAGAGAGAAGGAATTGTCGTAGTACACTAACATATTTCATATCTTATATTCAAATTTTGGTATCAAAGACTTTGAGTAGCTCATGGTTTTGAAGTATCGTAGTGGTATGCACAAGTATAATCAAATATAGATGGATTTCTTGGACATCTCCTCACTGGCAGTTGCTTATAGATATGCAGTCAAAATTGAGCATAAATTCAAGTAGTGGAGAAAGTGGGAGTTCGGGTTTAAAAATGCAACACAATAGAAGCATGGAAAAGGAAATACTAAATCACAGAACGAAGGATAAATCAAGGAGAGTCAATCTCAATAAAATCAATCCAAGAAAACAACTAAGAAGGGTGATGGGAAGTCTAAGAAAGACATCGGAAAGTGGTGTGAGTTACACAAAATCCTTTGGCACGACACTAATGAATTTCGCTCAAAATAATCATTGGTGGTCGAGCTCAAAGAAAAATAATATGAGCATGAATCGGACTTTGATTCAAAGAAAAATAAATGGAAACTGATCATCGATGCAAAACCCACTGCTACCATGCAACCACGACAATACAACCAGAAGAAACATAGGATCCTGAGGAGGGGGAGCACCTTTTCCACTCATAGATGTGGGTAAAGTGGACCCCACTATATTTAATTATTGACAATGAGAGTCAGAAACACTTTTTCTCAAATGATATTTTCAAGAGATTAAAGTTGTCAATGATGCCACACCCCCAACCATACACCATCGGATGGTTGAGCTAGGGATGATACATCCACATCAGCCAACAATGCCACTTATCCTACAACATCAAGCCCTTCAAAGATGAGGTATTGTGTGATGTTTACTCACTTGAAGTCTATGGTGTTCTTTTAGGACAACCATATATGTGGAAACGTCATGTTATTTATGTGTCTCGACCCTACAGTGTCATTGTTATGGGAGGTCATTTCTATAGGGTACCAGAGATAACTCTGACTATTTCCACTTCATTTATATTATAAAAATAGTGTCGC
This sequence comes from Picea glauca, assembly GCA_000966675.3. Lineage (NCBI taxonomy): Eukaryota > Viridiplantae > Streptophyta > Pinopsida > Pinales > Pinaceae > Picea > Picea glauca. Next base: position 326,446 of record JZKD02S1862241.1, on the reverse strand, counting down.
AAAGTAATCTCTTAGACCAAAATTTTTTCCCTCTTCACGATCTAGTCATAAGGTGAACAAAAGGTCATTGTGACCACTACAACATCGGCTCAAGACCTTTCTATCTAGTAGAAGAAGGTTTACAATATTGTAGAGGACCACAAAGATATATTTACTTCACTTGTGGGGGTGCCTCTGCACTACCACATCATATATTCCATTGACTTGGTGCCTAGTTCTCTCTTACCCAATGGTCCAATCTATAGATGCTACCTTCTAGAGAATGAGAGTGTTCCATATGTTCAAAATATCTCTATTGTCCATGACCCTTTTTAGGTATGCTTTGGGTTCCAACCAATAACACCCATTGATATAGTTCTTATTTTTTAATCACCACTCATAGAATCATCCCACACTTAGACCAAGGTGGATCATGCATTTAGATTTTTTGAATGGATACAACACCTCCACCAATAGGTTCATGACATCCTTTCATAGGAAAAGTATAAGAAAGACAACTACTTCAACAAGGAAAGTGGCTCATCAATATTTAGAATCAGTAAAATTTTCTCCATCTCTCGAGGGAACTTGACACAATGGGTGTTGGATTACTAAGAGGGGGGGTGAATTAGTAATAGTGTTTTTTAATCCTTTTTAACCACAATATATATAAGTGTTGTTATTATTAGTTTACCAATATCATTCAATAAGTGCAGAATAAATAAACCGTGAATAATGAGAAATCATACACATACATAGTATGTTGGACAACTGAGAGGGGGGGGGTTGAATCAGTTGTTACCGTGCTTAAACAATTATGCTTATTTTAAATTCTTTACAGAGCACTCAATGAAAAGTACAATAATGCAGAGAGGTAAGCAATAGAACATTCAACATCAGTCACACATATGAAATATACAGAGACAGATATTTCCTGAGGAAACCCTTAAAGGGTAAAAACCTCTTCTTCTTGATATGATAAGTAATCTTTACATTCTGTACATTATCATACATATGAGATCCAACTCATTGTGAGGCTACAACCTCTATTTTTCAAGTTGAAACTTGCTGAGAGCACCAATTCTCTGTTTTCTCTAGCACCTACTAGAAGGAAGCACCAACTCCCTGGTTTCTCTATCACCCACTAGAAGGAAGCACTAAATCCCTGGTTTCTCTAGCACCCACTAGAAGGAAGCAACAACTCCCTAAGTGTTCCAGCACCAACTGGATGGAAGCACCAACTTCCATTCACACAGGCACCAACCTGTATAACAGAGAACAACAGTTCTCCCTTGCACCACCCTGCCACCCTGGCTTTTTTGGCTGCAACCAGATGGAAGCTACAACTCCCTGTGTTCAAGCACCCACTTTAACCTATGAGGACAACAGTCCTCCCTAGCACCTCCCTACCAGCCTTAGATATAAAGTTTTCTATCTGTAAATTTATCACAATGATACAATATTTATCAATGGCTTACCAGTCTCATCACTGTTCTGCTACACTTGCATCAGTGTCTTCCTGCACACTTTCCTTACACTTTATGTTCTTCTACCTTGTATGCTCTGTGCGCCATGTCCTTTCAATGCACCATACCACTTCTGTGCATTGCAACCGCTGCTCTCTAATTCCTTATACACCCATGAATCACTCTCAACATCCACCAATCTCTTCTCTATTCTGTGTTTTTATCCTCTTTGTGCATCTTATGCATCCTCTATTCACAATGCTTCTGCATGCTCTCCCCATGTTGAGTTCTCTACCTGATCATCATTGCAACTCTTCAAATTCTTTGGTGGTTAAACTCATGCGTCCATCATCACTGGGTATTATGCTGAGATTCCTTAGACTCTCCAGCAGTCAAGACTCTTCGTCTTCTCTGTCAGAGTCAATCTCATTCCCTCTGTTGCAATTCCAGGCTCCAACTGTCTTACATCTGTCAATAGCCTCTATGAGCAGTCTTCATTCCATTGGAATATGCCTCGAGACTCTTCATATTCTCTGGCGATTACCCTGAAGTCTCTTCGATTCCTCTGGCAGAAACCATCCTTCGTTTCTAGCAGTTACACTGTGAATCTATTGAGCTTTGTGCCTTTGGCACCTTTCACCTTTCCTTTCACATGTGGCCTCAGGCGGTGACCACATGCCTGTTCAAAAGGTGCTTTTGTGACTTGCGTTTCATGGATCTAGGGATGAGGCATCTCAACTCTCCAAGTCGTGATAGTTGAGACTCTGAGATGGATCTTAGCACTGCTAGCTTCTTCCCTTCACATGACCACCAACGGTGACCACAGGCTGTGCCAAAAGGCGCTTCGTATTTCATGAACTTGTGAACTTTATTGAGGCTAATCAATGGTCGAGATCTCTAATGATCTGATGGTCCAAATCTCATCGTGATCTCACATATCACGATTCCTTTGATGAAGGATCTCGATACTCCAAGTCACGATCACTGAGACTCCGAGATGGAGATTAGCACCGCTAGCTTCTTCCCTTAAGCCTTCGACAATGTGACCTTGTCTATGACAACGGGCCAGACCTTATCGCGAGTTGCAAGGTTAGAGAATTTCCTTCCTTTGACTTTCTAGTCAGCGAAAATTTTAACCCTTGCCACATGTCCCTCTCAGATCAACAATCAAGATCTTATCATGATTTTTCAACTTCACGGGCCTTTGTCAAGCCTTATCAACGGTCCACGATCTCGATGATTAGACGTTCCATATCTTTTCATGATCTCGCATATCGCGAGTTCCCACACCATGCTCCGTTGACTCCTCCAATGTGCAAGTCAGCGAAATTCCAATCACTCGCCACATGTCCTATGACTCCAACGGTCAGGATTGTTATCACGATTTCATATATCGCGAGTTCAAACCTCTTTCCTTTGGATTTCCCAATATGCGAAACTCTGAAACGAAACATTTGTCGTGCTTTGACTATTTTCCCCCTTCTGATCTTACACTGTTGATCTTGCCATTATCGCTACACTACTGATCGTACTGATCTTCGCCATCAATGAAAAACATGCATACTCTGCCTCTGTCTAAAAACATGCCAACAATCTCCCCCTTTGGCATTGATGGCAACATCTTGAAAAACATGCAACTATACCACTGTAGCATCCTTGAAATTACTACCACTATAGCATCCTTGAAATTACCACACTTTCTCCCCCTTTGACATCAATGTTAAAGAAGAAACATGCTCCTCTTGAGTTGTTGCAATATTTACTCCCTCTGTCAACTATGAGCAACTTAGAAATACAACAAATATTCAATAAGTACTCCCCCTGATCAGGTGAACAGATTAGAAGAAAGAAGTTATAACCCCCAACTTTTGATGAAGATATCCAAAAGGGGTCACTGCTAATGGTTTAGTAAAGATATCAACTATCTATTTTGTGGAAGGAATATAATTCAACTAAACAATTTTGTTTGTAACTTGTTCTCTGAGAAAATGGTATTTTATTGGAATATGCTTCATCTTGGAATGAAGAACAAGATTCTTGGAGACACTAATGGCACTGGTGTTATCACAGTGAATTGTAATCGGATCAGTATAGTTTACCTTCAAATATGCAAGAGTTTGGATCATCCACAAAATCTGAGTGCAACAAGTAGCAACAGCAATGTACTCTGCTTCTCTAGTTGATAAGGAAATAGATCCTTGCTTTTTACTAAGCCATGCTACTAATGAGTCACCCAGAAAGAATGCTCCTCCACTGGTGTTTTTTCTCTCATCAACATAGTTTTCCCAATCTGCATCTGAATAAGCAGTTAACTGAAAATTCTGATTTTTGGGATACCACAGACCATAATTCATTGTTCCCTTCAAGTATTTGAATATCCTTGTGACAGCTACCAAGTGACTTTGTTTAGGAGATGACTGATAACAACCTACCATTCCAAAAACTTGCATTATATCAGTATGGGATGTTGTGATGTACAGAAGACTGCCTATCATTGATCGGTATGTCCTTTGATCAACATCAGGTGAGATATCATCTTTACTGAGCTTGCAACCAACCACCATAGGTGTACTAATAGGAGAGGAATCCTCCATCTAAAATTTCTTCAACATCTCTTTCAAATATTTTTTTTGAGAGATAAATATTCCTGCAGAACTCTGATTTACTTGTAAACCAAGAAAATATGACAGTTCTCCTATCACGGACATCTCAAACTCTGTTTGCATAGAGTTAGAAAACCACTGGATAGATGATTCATTAGTACAACCAAAAATAATATCATCTACATAAACCAAAACAACTAGTAGATTATCACCTTCAGACTTAATGTAGAGATTTTTGTCAACAATACCTTTCTTGAACCCTTTGTCTTGTAAACATTTGTCCAGTCTATAATACCAAGCTCATGGTGCTTGTTTCAGTCCATATAAGGTTGTCTTCAGCTTGCAAACATAATTAGGATTATATGTCAATGAGAATCCTTCAGGTTTCTCCATATATACTTCTTCCTCTAGATCTCCATTAAGAAAAGTTGACTTAACATCCATCTGATACACTTTAAAGTTCTTATGGCATGAATATGCAAGGAACATTCTGATGGCTTCCAATCTTGCCACTGGTGCAAAATTTTCATCAAAGTCCTAACCTTCAACTTGTGCATACCCTTTACAAACCAATCTGGCTTTATTTCTAACAACTTTTCCTTTTTCATTCATTTTATTTTTGAACACCCATTTGGAACCTATTACATTCTTATCTTCAGGTTTAGGGACAAGCTCCCAAGTATTGTTCTTCTCAATCTGATCAAGCTCTTCATTCATAGCTCTAATCCAATCATCATGCTAGATGGATTCATCAAAAATTTTAGGTTCAGTCATAGATAAAAAGGCAACACGAGATTGTTCTGAGTCTTTAATCGATTTCCTTCTTGTCTGAACTCCTTTATTTATATCCCCAATTATCTGATTCTCGGGATGATTCTTTCTAACAATTCTGAGAGGTGATTTTGTTTCTTTCTACTGATTTATGTCAGCCGGAGTATTTGTATCTACATCTGATTCATATTATTCTATTTCTGATCCTTGGACCTGTTCATCTTCATCGTCAACTATATCTTTTGTTCTTGGTTCAACACTTCTTACATTTCTGACTGGGATTTCTTCATCAACTTTTATGTCTAGACAATCAACTAGTCTATGCAACCTCTTATTGTAACATATGTACCCTTTATTGTTTGTAGCATAACCCAAGAAGATACCTTCATCAGCCCTATCATAATATTTGCCAATATTTTCATCATTTTTCTCGATATAACATTTACTCCCAAAGACTTTAAAATGCTTGATTGAAGCAGGTCTTCCAAACCATAGTTCATATGTCTTGTCACTGTGTGGCCTGATATGAGCTTTGCTAAGAATATGAATAGCTGTATGAATTTCCTCCACCCAATATGTCTGAGGTATGTTCCTTTCATTCATCATTGATCTTTCCATTTGTTGTACTGATCTATTCTGCCTCTCAACAACTCCATTTTGTTGTGGAGTCCTTGGAATTGTGTACTATATTTTGATCCCATGTTTATCACATAACTCTTTGAAGTTCCATGAATTAAACTCTCCTCCTCTATCAGACCTTACTACCTTTAATCTTTTTCCTGTTTGATTCTCAGTCGGAGCCTTAAACACTTTGAATTTTTCAAATGCTTCATATTTTTCCTTCAAAAAGGAAACCCATGTTAGTCTAGAATAATCAACAATAATCAACAGAAAATAATTTTCTTTTTCTGTACCTTCTTTCCTTGATGGTCCACATAAATCCATACGTACTAACTGGAGAGGTTTTTCTGTTGAAGGAAAGTTTTTAGATTTGAACTGAGTGCGAGTAAGCTTTCCTATCTGGCAGGGTTTACAAATAGAGTCGTATGGATTTAATATCTTCGGAAGATCTTTTACCGCCCCATTGTTTCTGAGCTTGATTATATGATCAAAATTTAGGTGTCCAAGTCTCCTATGCCACAACCAACTTTCATCATATTTTCTTAAGTGGCATTCTTATTTTTCTTCTTTTAACACATAAACATTGTTTTCGGTTCTTATCCCTTTTGCAACCAGTTGTCCTGAAATCAAAGACTTTATTTTACAGTCTTTAGAAGTAAAAAAAACTTCACATCCTTTGTCACAAACTTTACTGACACTTAGTAGATTATGTTTTAGACCATCTACAAACAACACATCTTGAGCTTTTCCTTTGCCATTACTCAAACTTACCATTCCTTTACCTTTTATTTTTCCTAGTGCATCATTTCCAAAAGTTACATTCCCTGATTTGCTTTCACTTAGAGTTAGAAACTTACTATTTTCTCCAGTCATATGTTTGGAACATCCACTGTCAATATACTAGGGATTCTTTTGTCTTTGGGCTGATAACACTAATCCACACTGGTCATCTTCTTTCTTCTTCCAAACCTTGAAAGTTTCAGCAGCAGGATTCAAATCTGGCTTATAGTTTCTTAAGCGACAGTTTGCAGCTTTATGTCCATAATTATGGCATTTGTAACATTATGGTTCACTGAATAACAGATCATAATGATTGTTATGCACATAATTGTTGTTGTGTTTCATCTGTGTCCTTCTCCTAGTCATCACATGATTTATAGTCTGTGATTGTTTATTGCTTGGATGTCTCAATCTTATTGAAAAACTTGATTGCTCATATCTAAATCTTAAAGAACAATTTATAGCTTCGTGACCAAAGTTAGAACATAAAAAACAATATCCATAGAAAAATCCTTTGTACCTGGAAGAAGATTGTCTTCTTTGAGTGAGTCGATTTCTTCCACGTTGATAGTTTCTCTAATTTACAGGTTCGGTTCTGATACTTTTTCTTTCATTCTTTCTCGGTGGATGATTCTCTTTCTTTGTTTCTGCAGAGTGACTGTTGTCAATGTTTGAGGATTTGACAAACTTGATAGGTTTTGTATTACTTGGATGATCACTACTTGATCCTTCTTCATGCCACAAGCCAGCTTTCAACTTTGGGTTTCTTTGCTTATTTAGAATGGAGGTTAATCCTTTTGAAGCTTTAATACTTGACAGAGTTTGGTGATACAATGCCTTAAAATTCTCCATCTCTTTTCTGGTTTTCACTACTTCTTCTTCTAAGGATTCACACCTTGCTTTCTTCTCTAATAATTGTTTTTTTAGAATGTCCTCGATTTTCTTTGCCTCTTCTAATTCTACTTTTAGCAGGGCAAAGTCTTCATCAAGTTTTTTAGTGCCTTTCTTGAACTCTATCAACAATTGTTTTTTCTTTCTCTTCTTAAGTATGAGTCTGTCAATCTCTTCCAAAGCGTTGATCATCTCTCTTTCCAAGTCAACCACAGCTTCTTCATCATTATCATCACTGCCTGTGTGTTTATTATCATAATCCTCTTTGGCCATAAGCATGAATTCATTTACCTTATCTTCACAGGAAGAGTCACTATCGGTGTCTTCTGAGGAGTCATCATTGTTTACACATAAACTTTTCTTTTTATCAAATCTTTTGGATTTGTGCTTCTCTTCACCTTCAGAGTTCTGGTCCTTCTTCTTGTGTGGACACTTATTTGAGAAATGACCTATCTTACCACAATTGAAACATTTGAAGGGAAACTTGCCTTTGTATTTGCCCGATCCTTTCTTAAACCTTCTCACAAATTTTGCCTCAATATCATCTAAATCTGAGTCAGTATTATTGTCTGTTTTAAAAGATGCTTCTCTAGTAATGGATTTATCTTTGTTGATTCTCATTTCATATGCAGTTAAAGTTCCTAGGAGTTGATCAATGGACAGATTTTTAAGATCATTTAGTTCTTCTATTGTAGAAACTTTTGGATTAAATTTATCAAGAAAATATCTTAAAATATTCTGAACTAAAATTGATTCTTCAATCTTCTCACCAAGACCCTTCATGACATTCACAAGTTCTTCAAATCTTAAAAAATACTTGCTAATTGTTTCATCTTCATTCATCTTTAGTTTTTCAAACTTCAACCTAAATGTTTGAAGTTTGGCATCTTTTACTTTCTCAATTCCTTCATAGCTGCTAATAATTTTATCCCACATTTCTTTAGCAGTTTGAAGATACATAACCTTTATAAACTTGGCTTCTGCAAGTCCATTCAAGATAGCATTCATTCCCTTAGCATTAAAGCTAAATTCTAACTTATCATCCTTGGAAGCTAGCACAACAGGCTTTATGTATCCAGTCTCTACTACATCCCAAACATCAGCACCTAAGGCCATTAGGTATGTTCTCATTCTAACCTTCCAGAAGACAAAATTTGTTCCATCAAACAGAGGAGGCTTAGTGGCTAAAGTCCCTTCATGACTTGTCATGTTTAAGCTTACAGATCTACCTTTAGATAAAAGGAACCTACTCTGATACCAATTGTTGGACCACTGAGAGGGGGGGGTAAATCAATTGTTACCGTTCTTAAACAATTATGATTATTTTAAACTCTTTACAGAGAAATCAATGACAATCACAATAATGCAGAGAGGTAAGCAATAGAACATTCGACATTAGTCACACATATGAAATATACAGAGACAGATATTTCCTAAGGAAAGCCTTAAAGGGTAAAAACCTCTTCTTCTTGATATGATAAGTAATCTTTATATTCTGTACATTATCATACATATGAGCTCCAACTCATTGTGAGGCTACAACCTCTGTTTTTCAAGATGCAACTTGCTGAGAGAACCAACTCTCTGTTTTCTCTAGCACCTACTAGAAGGAAGCACCAACTCCTTGGTTTCTCTATCACCCACTAGAAGGAAGCACCAACTCCCTGGTTTCTCTAGCACCCACTAGAAGGAAGCAACAACTCCCTAAGTGTTCCAGTACCAACTGGATGGAAGCACCAACTTCCAGTCACACAGGAACCAACCTGTATAATAGAGAACAACAATTCTCCCTTGCACCACCCTGTCGCCCTGACTTTTCTGGATGCAACCAGATGGAAGCTACAACTCCCTATGTTCAAGCACCCACTTGAACCTCTGAGGACAACAGTCCTCCCTAGAACCTCCCTACAACCCTAAGATATAAATTTTGTTATCTGTAAAGTTATCACAATGATACAATATTTATCAATGGCTTACCGGTCTCATCATTGTTCTACTACACTTGCATCAGTGTCTTCCTGCACACTTTCCTTACACTTTATGTTCTTCTTCCTTTTATGCTCTGTGCACCATATCCCCTCAATACACCATACCACTTATGTGCATTGCAGTGGCTGCACTCTAATTCCTTCTACACCCTTGAATCACTCTCAACAACCACCAATCTCTTCTATGTTCTGTGTTTTTATCCTCTTTGTGCATCTTCTGCATCCTCTATTCACAATGCTTCTGCATGCTCTCCCCATGTCAAGTGCTCTACCTGATCATCATTGCAAATCTTCAACTTCTCTAGCGGTTAAACCCATGTACCCATCATCATTGGGTATTATGCCAAGATTCCTTAGCCTCTCCAGCAGTCGAGACTCTTCGTCTTCTCTGTCACAGTCGAGCTCATTCCCTCTATTGCAGTTCCAGGCTCCAACTGTCTTACATCTGTCAATAGCCTCTATGAACAGTCTTCATTCCACTAGAAGATACCTCGAGACTCTTCATCTTCTCTAGCGATCACCCTGAAGTCTCTTTGAGTCCTCTGGCAGAAACCATCCGTCGTTTCTAGCAGTTACACTGTGAATCTATTGAGCCTTGTGCCTTTGGCACCTTTCACCTTTCCTTTCACATGTGGCCTCAAGCAGTGACCACATGCTTGTTCAGAAGGTGCTTTTGTGATTTGTGTTTCGTGGATATGGGGATGAGGCATCTCGACTCTCCAAGTCGTGATAGCCGAGACTCCGAGATGGAGCTTAGCACTGCTAGCTTCTTCCCCTCACGTGACCACCGATGGTGACCATAGGCTGTGCCAAAAGGTGCTTTGTATTTCATGAACTTATGAAATTTATCGAGCCTGATCAACGGTTGAGATCTCCAATGATCTGACAGTCTAGATCTCATCATGATCTCGCATATCGCGATTCCTGTGACGAAGGATCTCGATACTCCAAGTCGCGATCGTCGATACTTTGAGATGGAGCTTAGCACTGCTAGCTTCTTCCCTTAAGACTTTGACAATGTGACCTTGTCTATGACCATGGGCCAGACCTTATCGTGATTTTTCATATTGCGAGTTGCAAGGTTAGAGCATTTCCTTCCTTTGAATTTCTAGTCAGTGAAAAGTTTAACCCTTGCCACATGTCCCTCTTGGATCAACGGTCAATATCTTATCATGATTTCACAACTTCACGGGCCTTCGTCAAGCCTGATCAACGGTCCAAAATCTCGATGATTCGACGGTTTAGATCTTTTCATGATCTCGCATATTGCGAGTTCCCACACCATGCTCCGTTGACTCCTCCAATGTGAAAGTCAGCGAAATTCCAATCGCTTGCCATGTGTTCTATGACTCCAACAGTCAGGATTGTTATCTCCATTTCACATATCGTGAGTTCAGTCCTCTTTCCTTTGGATTTCCTGATTTGCGAAACTCTGAAACGAAACCTTTGTCGTGCTTTGAGTGTTTTCCCCCTTCTGAGCTTACACTGCTAATATTTCCATTATCACTATGCTACTGATCGTGCTGATCTTCGCCATCAATGACAAACACACATTATCGTGTTGATCTTCTCCATCAATGACAAACACGCATACTCTTCCTCTGTCTAAAAACATGCCAACATAGTACACCAATATTTTTATGTGTAAACCCAATGTGGGAGGAAACCACAGAATGTTTTTTGTATATGTCTTTAAGAAGTACATTCATTGGAAGAACCAACTTCCTTTATTCTCTAGCTCCAACTGGAAGGTTTCTCCAACCCCCTAAATATTTAGGTTATAACCTGAGGGAAGCTCCAACTCCCCAATTCTCTGGCTCTAACCAAAAGGAGGATACAACCCCCTATGGTCTCTGACTACAACTGGAAGGTGGATACAACCACATATCCTTGCCCCGTCCAACTTCCCTGAAATATAAATGCCAAATGTAGAAAACATGTCACTATCACATAATCAACTATGCCACTGTCATTGAATCAAATTTGTCACTGTCACAACTGTCACTGAAAACCTATCACAACCTATACCAATCTTCTTCAAATATTTTCTACAAATATGTGACCTATCTATCTGCAACAAGCGTATGCCTGTGGATTTATTTACTACAACTCACAGATGTATGCGACTCTCTTCTATGCAACTCGTGTAATACTACAAAAAACTTCCAGTTTCATTGTCATTGTCTTTGTTTCTATCAAGTTGTTACTGTAAAACCTGATACTAAGAACATGTCATTGTAATATATTAACTAACCATATTTGATGTCATAGGAACTCATATCAATGACTCAAGTATGTCTAGCAAAAAACATGTACTAGGATCACAAGTATGTCTCACTGATCATGTGTCATATGGGAAACCCTCATATCAACCATACATCAAACTCTCATTGTTATACAATCACAACCTATACTGATAGAAAAATGTCTCGGGCATAAACCCTCAAACATGCTCCAAATAACACAAGTTATTTCTTAACAAGATGCCTAAAGAAGTGTCCCAACCAACAAAAAACCAATACAATAGTAATGTTTCTATATAGATCTATCTTATATAGAATATACCATACAACTAGTAGTCCCTCAAGGGAAAAATCTCAATCTCCCATGGCCATACCAAATACTTTCTTTAGATAAGAATATAACATACCTTTTTTTATTGTAGATAGCTCTGATGTATCTTCTCACTGTTAGACCTTCCTATAGCTTCGTCTAAGATCTGCAACTTATTACTAATGATGGATTTGGTGTTCCTTTTCTTTACCTTTGACACTATATCTTCACGATGTCTTCAGTAAATTGGCGGATGTCCGCGCTTTGTACCACTATGGCCCACAGATGTCCACATCCTTCTAGTTATGAAACTCACATATGTCTTCAAAAAAACACTGGTTCAGTAACCATAGTCTCGACCCTTCGACTCCGACAACTTCTTTCTTCGTTGAGTGTCGTTGCTTCAAACTCATTTCTTTATATTTTTCAATAATACCTGCCCATAGAATTTCACAAAAGAGATATTCAATATTATTAATTTTTACCTATGAGAGACCCTTTCTCTCTTATATATACTCTTCAAGTAACTTCCTTAGGGGTCATCTTCTAACTATTTTACCCATCTTCCTTATTTTAGGGCTAACCCACTTTTAACTACTTAACCCACTTACAACTACTTTATCCACAATTAGTAATCTCACCACTTCTTGTTGCAAATCTCACCACTTCTTGTTGCAACTAATTTATTTTTAATTATTTTCTTATTGCAACAACTTTATCCATGAATAACTCCTAGTTACAACCACTTTGACTAGTAAAATTCTTCTAGGACCTTCTAGAATAATTTACTTCTTTGACCTTTTAGGGGCTTCTAGATAACTCATGAGGGTTATCCAACTTCACTAAGCCATATCTCCTCAACTGTGAGGAACTACGTGACGTACCACATATCACTATAAATGACACAACATGTACTGTCCATCTCTTATAGTATTTCCTACAAATTCATTGATATTCATTACATTATTCCTCATACAACATGGGTTCCTTATCCGCACTTTTGGGGCTACCGGAATTTTCTACCAGACTTGTTTCAAGGGTTGACATCAATGACAACCAACCCAATTAATCAACAATATCCCCCTTTGACATTGATGGAAACACTTTGATGCAAACTAAATTCATGGCTCTCATGCCCCCCCTGTGGCCATTGCTCCCCCTGAAATTAGGCCTTTGTTCTTTATTTGATTAATATCTCCCCCATTGACATCAATGGAAAAAGGTAACTACCCTTTGGAGTTGCTCCCCTTGACTGAACTCTCCTTGGGGTTGGTTCCCTTATCTGAACTATCCTCTGTCCTCTTCATGGTGCTTCCTCGTGTAAATATATGACATATAATAAAAACGTTCAAAAATCATTGAGAGGTAGAAACTATTCTAAGTTTCTGGAAAAGATACTCAAAAGATTCCCGTGGAAGAGGTTTTGTAAATATATATGCAATCTTCTCTTTTGTCCCAACATAATCAACTCTAATGTTCTTCTTTGCAACCTATTCCTGTAGAAAATCAAACTTGATTGGAATGTGCTTCATCTTGTACTACATCACTGGATTCTTGGAGATACTGATGGTGCTTGTGTTATCAAAAAATATCAAAATGGGCTCATCATATTCAACCTATATATCTTTCAATGTTTGTTTCATCCATAGGACCTATGTACAACATCTTGTTGCTGCAATATACTCCGCTTCAGCTGTAGACAATGACATTGATGATTGTTTATTGCTTAGCAAAGATACCAAACACTCACCCAAGTAGAAAGTTTCCCCACTTGTACTTATTTGATCATCAATGCAACCTGCCCAATATGCATATGTTTAGGCAATAAGTGATATATCCTTCCTTTTTGGATACCATAATCCAAACTTTTTTGTACCCTTGAGATATTTGAATATCCTCTTTACTGTCAAAACATGATATTCCTTTGGTTTTTCTTGAAATTGTGCCACAAGTCGAATTGTCTACATCACATCTAGTCTGGAAGATGTCACATAAAGTAAACTCCCAATAATTGACATGTACTGCCTATGATTTGTAGCCTTTGAATCATCATTTTTACTTAACTTGCAACTGGTTTGAATAGGATTACTGACTGGTTTGCAATCTTCCATTCCGAACCTCTTTAGCATTTCTCTGATATACTTGGTCTGAGAGATAAAAATTCTTTGGTTGCTTTGACATATCTAAAGACCCAAAAAAGAAAGATAATTCTCCAAGTAATGACATTTCAAACTCATTATGCATATCCTTTGCAAATTCCTAGCTCATGCTATCATCATAAATTCCAAAGATAATAGCATCAACATAAACTTCAATCAACAAAATACTATCTTGATTTGCCTTAATGTAAAGGTTGTTATCTACATTTCCTTTCTTGGACCCTTGATGTTGTAAGTATCTATCCAGTCTGGAATACCATGCTTTGGGGGATTGTTTGAGACCATACAAGGCCTTCTTCAACTTGCAAACATAATTTTCATTCTCTGATAGTTGAAATCCTTCTGGTTTCTCGATGTATACTTATTCCTCTAGATCCTTGTTTAGGAAAGTTGATTTCATATCCATCTGATACACTTCAAAATTCTTGCAGCATGCATAATATAAGATCAATTTGATTGCTTCCATTATGAAAATTAAATCAAAGTTTTCTTCAAAGTTGATACCTTCAACCTAAGCATACCCTTTGCATACCAATCTTTCTTTGTTCCTAGTAACTTGTCCATCTTCATTCAATTTGTTTCTGAAGACCCACTTTGTACCTATCACATTCTTGTTCCTTGACCTTGGAACCAGTTCCCAAGTGTCATTTTTCTCTATCTGATCTAACTCTTCATCCATGGCTTTGATCCAAAATTCATCCTTGTTGGCTTCTTCAAAACTGATGGGCTCAATTGTGGATAGTAGTGCTAAGTGCATATGTTCTGGTGAACGCATTCTTCTTCTAGTTGCAACTCCTGCATATTTATTCCTAATAATCATACCTAATGGATGATTCTTCTGTATTCGTTTGCTAGGTGTCTTTGGAGGTACTTGAATATCTTGTTTTTCTTTCTCTTCTTCTGGCTGCTCTTCTTCATCCTCCTCTTCTACTACTTCTTCTTCCTTTACTTCTTCTTTGTGAACCTGTTCCATTGAATCCTCACCTTCTTCTTTTATCCTTCGCCCACTTGTCTCATCAAACGTCACATTGATGCTTTCCACAATTTTGTTTATCCTTATATTGAAGAATTTGTATTATTTCCTTGTGCTTGAGTACCCAACAAGTGTGCCTTTGTCAACATGAGAATCAAACTTTCACATTCTTCCATTTCACATTCTGCCACCTTCTCTTTTGATGTAGCATTTACTTCCAAAAACTCTGAAATGCTTCACATTCGTTTGTCTTCCTTTCCATAACTCGTAGGGAGATTTATCACATTTGTTTCTGAGAATTCCTCTATTTTGAATGTGAATTGTTGTATGCACTTCCTGTACCCAAAAGACATCTATCAACCTGGAATCCATTATCATAGTTTGACCCATTTCCTGCACTTTCCCGTTCTTCCTTTCTACGACTCCATTTTTTTGTGGTGTCCTAGCAATGAAGAATTTCCTCTTTATACCATGATCACTGCAGAAGTCCATAAATTCCTTTGTAGTAAACTCACCTCCATTGTCTGATATTAAACATTTTATTTTTTAATCTATCTCATTTTCAACCATCTCCTTGTACATATTGAATTTCTCGAATGCCTCTGAGTTCTTCCTAAGAAAAAATATTGCAGTCATTCATAAACCAATAACATAAAATAATACTCACCTTTCAGCCCCTTTGTTCTAGTTGGTCCAACTAGATCAGTATGCACAATTTCTAGCGGTTTTGTTGTGGAGTATTCCTCTGATTTGAAATTGGTATTGGTTTTCTTTCCTTGTCGACAATGCTTGCATATTGTGTTTGTTGGCTTCATAATCTGGGGAATTTCTCTAACTGCTTCCTTTTTCTGACCTTAACAAGATTGTCAAAATTTATGTGACCCATTCTTCTGTGCCATATCCAAACTTCATATTCCTTTCCTAAAAAACACTTTTCCTTTCCAATTTCACTTAGTATGTATATATTGCTTGGATTTCTTACAATTTTCGCCACCACACTTCCTAAATATGCTTTTCCTATCTCACATTTCTATGAATCATACACAATTTTTTGACCTTGGTCACACATTTTATTTACACTCAAAAGATTTTGTTTCATATCTTACACTGGTAGAACACTTTTTTCCTTGTCATCCTTACTTCCAATCTTGATTGTGCCTCTTCCAATGATTTTGGCTGAGTTATCATTTCCAACAAGGAATGACCCATCTCTTTCCTTTTTCAATGTTAGAAACATGTCCTTATCACCTGTCATTTTCTTTGAAAAACTACTATCAACATACCAACCATGTTTTTTGTGTTGAGCTTGTAGAGCGAGTGTGCATTCTTCATTGTTTTAATGATTCTTCTTCCTTATCCATATTATTTGAGGTTCATGTCCGTAATTGTTGTTTGATTCTCTTGGAGAAACTTTCATTCTACAATATTTGTCTTTGTGTCCAAAGTTGTTGCACTTGTACCATTCTGCTTCAGTAGTCAAGGATTCAAACCTGTTGTATCTTTTTCTCTATGTTTCACTAAGCCTTCTTGAATAACCATTTTATTCATAAATTTCATGGTTGTTTATGTTCCTGCTATTTTCTCTGCAATTTACATCCTTATGTCCAAAATTTTTACATGAATAACATAGTCCAAGGAAGATGGTTTGATACATGGGATTTGAAGATCTTCTAAAGGGAGTTACTCTTTTGAATCCTTCTTCTTCTTGAGGCCTTTTTGTTTCTGACTGTTGTTGATTCTGAAATATGAATCTTTTGGGTGGTGGAGTATCTCTGTGATCTTCCTTATGAAACTTCTTGTCTTCTTCCTTCTCAGGGGATCATCTAACTATCTCTATGTGGCTTCTTGGTTTTGTTTATTGATCTATTGTTTTTGATATTGAGCCTTTTTTTGTCTGGTTGTATCCTAGTCCGAACCTGTCATGATGTGGCCTTTGACTGCTAATAATCTCATCCAAAACTTTAGAGCTATTATGCATGGTTTTCTTCTGAAGGTCTTTTCTCAATGTGACAATCTTTGCTTCCAAACTTCCAATTATTTTGTCTCTTTCTTCTAACTGTCCTCTGAGTGCTTCTTTAATTCTCTTATATTCTTCTACTTTGATTTATAATTTAGTGATCATCTACTCTAGTTCTTCGGAATTGGAATTCATAATTCCATCTTTTCTTTTTAGTTCCTCCTGAAGTGACTTGTTTTTTTTCTTTTCCCTTTTTATAAATTCTATGGCACTCAACAATGATTCTCTGTAATCATCTTTTGCCTCTTCATATTCTTCTTTGGATCCTTCTTCATCATATTCTTCTACTACCATGAATAATACTATTTCTGTACAACTATCGTTGACATCATCTTCGTCTGATGAGGAATTGTCTTCTTTGGTGCAAATCTTTTCTTGAAAAAAATCTTTTTGTTTTTTTTTCCTTTTTGTATTTGTTTATTTCTAGGGTCATATTATTCATTTATTTTATTTTTCTTATGGGGAAATTTATTAGCAAAATGACGAATACCATTACAATTAAAAAAAATCAATGGAAGCTTACCTTTATATTTGTTGGTTCCCTTTTTCAACCTTGTAACGAAGTTGGCTACTTCTTCATCATCTTTTGAGACATCACTACTAATACTATCCGACTTTGCCTTTTTCTTGTTCTTTTTCTTTGTCTTCTTAGATGCCTTAAATGTTTCTTCCTTTGTAACCAGATTGTCTTGCTCCATCCTCATCTCATAATTTTTTAGTATCCCATGAAATGCGTCCATGGTCATTGTAATTAGGTCCACTCTCTCTTCTAGTGTTGAAATCGTTGAATAAAATTTCATTGGTAGGGATCTTAATACCTTTTTGACAACAACCGGTTCCTTTATCTTGTCTCCCAGACCTTTGATACCATTTAATACTTCATCAACTCTTATAAAGTAGGCTTCTATGTCTTCATCTTCATTCATCTTCAATTGTTCAAACTTTGCTCTGAAAATTTGGAGTCTAGCTTTCTTGACTTTCTCATCTCCTTTGTATATATTATTTAGTTTGTCCTAGATTTCTTTTCTGGAATTACAGTGCATAACCTTGGTGTATATTGATTTAGTTAGACCATTTAGGAGTGCAATTGTGGCTCTTGAATTATTTTCTTCAAGTTTCTTTCCATCTTTATATGTTGGAGGAGTGGTTGGTACTTTGTATCCATCTACTACTGATCACCAAACATCAAATCCTAGTTCTTGTATGTATGTCTTCATTCTTCTTCTCCAGAAGGCATAGTATTCCCCATCAAACTGTGGTATCCCAATCTTAGAGTAATCCATTATCTCCTTCCAGTGGTTAAACTTCCTTTTGAAGGACCTGCTATGATACCTATTTGTTGGATTACTGAGAGGGG
>JZKD02S1862241.1:284832-308171 GCA_000966675.3 Picea glauca | reverse complement strand
ATAGTGATTTTTAATCCTTTTTAACCATAATATATATAAGTTTTGTTAACTTTATGATTAGTTTACCAATATCATTCAATAAGTGTAGAATAAATAAACCATGAAAAATGATAGATCATACACATACACAGTACACCAATATTTTTACGTGGAAACCCAATGTGGGAGAAAACCATAGAATGTTTTTTATTATATGTATTTAAGAATTACATTCATTGGAAGCACCAACTTCCTTTGTTCTCCAGCTCCAACTGGAAGGAGGTTCTAGCCCCCTAAAGTTTTAGGCTACAACCTAAGGGAAGCTCCAACTCCCCAATTCTATGGCTCCAACTAGAAGGAGGCTAAAACCCCCTATATTCTTCGTCTACAACCATAAGGTGGATACAACCACCTATCCTTTCCCTGTCCAACCACCCGGAATATAAGTGCTAAATTTAGACAACCTGTCACTGTCATTGAATCAACTCTGTCACTATCACAACTATCACTAAAAACTTGTCACAACTTGTACCAATCTTCTTCAAATATTTTCTACAGATCCACAACCTGTCTATATGAAACACGTGGATGCCTGTGGCATCCTTGAATGCAACTTGTGTATGTCTACGACTCTCTTCTATGCAACTCACAGACTACTACAAAAATCTCCCAATTTCATTTCCATTGTCTTTGTTTCTATCAAGTTGTTACTGTAAAACCTGATACTGAGAACCTGTCACTGTAATCTATCAACTAACCAGATCTGATGTCATAGAAACTCATGTCAATGACTCAAGTATGTCTAGAAAAAACCATGTACTAGGATCACAAGTATGTCTCACTGATCATGCATCATATAGGAAGCCCTCACATCAACCATACATCAAACTCTCATTGTTATACAATCACAACCTGTATTGATAGAAATATGTCTCAGCCATAAACCTTGAAACATGATCCAAATAACACAATATATGTTTTAACAATATGCCCAAATAAGTTTTCCAACCAATAAACAACCAATACAATAGAAATGTCTCTATGTAGCTTTGTCTTATACACAATTGCTATAGCAAGATTTGCCTCACCCTATGAAAACTTGCACAACGGGCCTTTTCCATTTCCCTATGCAGACTTGAAGTCCCTTTTCTGTAGTTCCCATAGATAAAAATTGTATTTTTTCACATATATGCGCCCTAACAACTATACAACATGTGGATACGCAGGTTTCACCATCACAAACCGTGTACATCGATTTTTGTGCTCAAAATTAAAAAATGGTGTCGGTTTTCCATGTCACCTCATGGGATCCATGATCCTTGACCTTCCATATAATGGAAACGTTCTGAATTGACCCTTCATTTCTATTTGAAGGCTATAAATGGGCCATATCCAAGGTGTGGAAGGGAGGATACGAATTCAAATTTGAGAGCAAAGTTACTCTATAGAAATTATTCACTTCATATTGAGTCTGCATCCCTTTGTCCTTTTAAGTCTGAACACATTGTCCAACGCCCAAGCTCTTCCCTATTTGATGGAGAACCTCATTATCTCTTTTATATGAGCTTACCTTTGGTGGAGAATTGAAGTGGTGGAGGCCCAGCTGGAACGGACTTAGTTTCTCGGTTTCAAACATGCCGACAAGGAACTTTGTCATTCATACACTTCTGTTGATTACATTTTAATAGAAATACTCTTTTCTCATCCAATTAATGTCTTGCAAATATTTGAATTGTTATTCCATGGGAATATTTGTTATGAATATTGATGGATATGATTGTGTATCTTGTTTGTTGAGGACAAGTTGTAGGTGAGTCAAGTGCTCAATGGTGGACTTCATCGAACATCTGGATGAGATAGGCTCTTTATCTTGTCTTGTTAGAATATTTTTTTATATAGTATACTTGATATTAGAGTTGATTTCTGCAGTCATTTCCATCTGTTGTGGTTTACCCCATGCCATAAAGTGATTTTCCTCATAACAAGATTATACCATACAACTATTAGTCCCTCAAGGGAAAAATCTTAATCTCCCATGGCCATACCAAAGAATTTCTTTAGATAAGCATATAACATACCTTTTGTTACTGTAGATAGCTCTGATCTATCTTCTCACTGTTATACCTTCCTGTGGCCTCGTTTAAGCTCTGAAACTTGTTACTGATGATGGATTTGATATTCCTTTTATTCATATTTGACACCAGATTCGTGCCCTGTCTTTAGTAAACTCATGGATGTTTGTGCTTTGTCCCACTATGGCCCTCGGATGTTTTCATCCTTCTAGTTTTGCAAATCACAGATGTCTTTAGAAAAACCCTAGTTCAATAACCACAATCTCGACCCTTCAACTCCAACAACTTCTTTCTTCGTTGAACGTCGGTGCTTGAAACTCACTGCGAGCCAAAAAAACATTGTTTAGGGCTCCAAAATATCCCTAGAAGTACAGCAAGATGTGTTGGCATGAAAACATAAAAAATAAGCCAGTTGGATTAGGTGATGTTGGGTATGTGTTATATTATTTGCACGAGTACTAGTGTACAAAAAAAAATTCCTCGGGAAACTTGTCTCATTTTTGCCTTGTTTTTGTGTTGCCTCAATTTTCGTGTCCATTGTTGGGTGATTTCTCGGCACATGGTTTTTTCCGATGGTTTTCTATTTTTGGTTAAGGAATTAGGGTTGTTGACTAATCCAGGTCATTGGGTTAGTATTTTGGATGCCACTGGCTCCTATATGTATATTGTATTGTAAATAATGCATCACTATGAATGGATATAGAATATGTTGGTTTTCCCGGTTTGGGTTTCCAGGGGAAAAATCTTTGTGTAATGTTTGTATTTGCCATTGTATATTTTCTATTATTTTCTTGAAAATATGTTTCCAGTAAATATTCTACAAGGTTAAAATCTACATTTGGAATCATAGTTTTTTTGGCTTCAGGGGAACACCTTTGTGGACAAGGGTTTGGCTCGGGACTATGATACTCCTTGTTACAGTGGGAGACCCGTGGTATTGATTTTTTAGGTGAAAATAAATGGCGAGCAATTCGAAAATAGAGATCAGAAAAAGAGGAAACTCTGGTTAAATCAGAGAAAATATGTCGAGACAATATTGCAGAGATTTAATATGCAAGAATGTAAACCGGTCAAGGTTCCTATTCATGTTGGTGTAAAGTTATCTGTGGATCAGTGTCCCAAGACACAGGAAGAGGAGGAGGACATGTATCATGTTCCATATGCAAGTGTAGTTGACATTTTGATGTATGCAATGGTCTGTGCTAGACTAGACATTGCACATGCAGTGGGATTTTTGAGCATGTATATGTCAAAACCACGGAAGGAGCATTGGACAATAGTAAAAATGGTTTTTAGGTATTTGCGTGGCACTACTAGCTATGGATTGTGCTACCAAGGAAGAATGGGATTGGACAGAGTGTTGGATATACATGTCTTTGTATATGAAGACTAGGCTAGAGATCTGGATCATAGGAGATCTACAAGTGGGTATGTGTTTAACCTGTTTGGAGGAGAAATAAGTTGGATGAGAAAAACACAGGTTGTAGTGGCACTTTCAACTACATAAGATAAATACATGGCAACCACTCATGCAAGTAAGGAAGCAGTATGGTTACAAAGATTGTGTTCAGGTATTGGGTTGGTACACCAAGCTATAAGGATATATTGTGATAGTTAGAGTGCATTTTTTATGGTGAAGAACTCGACTTATCATTCAAAGACAAAGAATATTGATATTCAATATCACTTTTTGAGAGACATGGTTGAAGAAAAGAAAGTGTTGCTGATGAAGGTGGACACTTTGAAGAATTTTGTAGATTCATTAACAAAATATGTGAGAACTAAGAAGTTCTCTTGGTGTAGAGGATCCATGGGCATTGTTGCCCTGGATTGTTGACTATGTAACCCTCTAAGCCCCTCTATGCAAAGAAAACAATAAGTGAGAGAATGTTGGGTATGTGTTATATTCTTTGCAAGAGTAATAGTGTCTATGTTGCACCAGATGCATAGGGGTTCGAGGGTAGAACCCCTGAGAAAATTGGATTAGGTGATGTTGGGTATGTGTTATATTCTTTGCACAAGTAGTAGTCTACAAATTTGTTTTGCCTCGAGAAACATGTCTCATTTTTGCCTCATTTTTCATGTTGCCTCGATTTTCATGTCCATTGTTGGGCAGTTTTTCGGCACATGGTTTTTTTCGATGGTTTTCTATTTCCAATTAAGGAATGTTGACTAATCTAGGTCATTGGGTTAGGGTTTTGGATTCCGCTAGCTCCTATATGTATATTGTATTGTAAAAATGTATCACTATATATGATTATAAAATATGTTGGTTTTCTCGGTTTGGGTTTCCAGGGGAAAAATATCTATGTAATGTTTGTATTTTCCATTGTATCTTTTATGTTCTTTTACTGAAAATTTGTTCACAATAAATATTTTACAAGGTTAAAATCTACAAGTGAGAGGCCACCAGTATCCACCTGGAATATGTGTAGGGCTTCCAACATCCCTAGAAGTGTAGAATCCACAATTACAAAGAAGTACAAAAGAATGAGATGAACTAAAAATGGACAAGAGGAGCCAGTTGGAATAGGTGGTGGCCACCAATATCCACCTGGATCAATCCTCCTCTCTTAGGAAGCAATGGTCTCCATTGCGTTGACTTCCCCCATCAGGTGAGGAAACTTCTACTGGATTTGGCCCAGGTGAGCCACTTGCCTTGGTGTAGGAGTTGCCTTGCCTTGACAACCTGATAAACATGGATCCTCTGTTGGTGAGTGCCCTTGTCTTGTGTGTCCACTATATGATCAGTGGATGCTTGTTTCATGCCGTCAAGGTTGAACTCTATTGGTTTCAGTTGTTCTGCTATCTTTGAGGTGTCCAATAATGGTGGAAAATATGGCTGAAGGAGGTCCACATTGAACACTAGGTGCAGGCCAAGGAATGATGCAGTGTTGAGCTCAAAAGAATTGCTACCCACAACCTTGGTGATAGTGTAAGGCCCATAGAGAAGTGGGAAGAGCTTCTGAAGGGGACATGTGAGACACTCCTTCTGCAATTGTAATCAAAATTTGTCGCCAACCTAAAACTGGTGCAACACCTTGTGTTGATCATGGAGTTGCTTGTGCTTAGCATTGTTTTTCTGCAAAAACTCTTGGACCTATTGGTGGATGTGTTGAATCTGCTCAATAAATTTGGTGGCTTTTTTGGTCTCAGACTGAACATGGGAAGAGTCGGTCTGTGTGGTGGAAAGTGGTAGTGCAACATCAATGGGACCCAAGGGTTGGAATCCCAACCCCACCTGAAATGGGCTATGGTCGGTGGAGATATGGAGAGCCCTATTGTAACTATATTGAACATAAGGAATACTCTCATCCCATGTACGTGGATGTTTATAGTTGTACATGTGCAGGATGTGCACAATCATTCAATTGATGACCTTTGTTTGGTCGTCTATTTGGGGGTGAAAAGAAGTGGATTTAGTGATGTTGGTGTCCAACAATGACCAGAGACTCGACCAAAATGTGTTGAGGAACTGACTGTCCTGGTCGGAGATGATGGTTTGTGGTATGCCAAAATGGACCCACACTCGTTTGAAGAAGATCTTGGCAATATATGTCGCTATGATATTCTTATTGCAGGCTATGAGGATGGCCATCTTTGAAAACCAACCAATGACCACAAATACACAGTCATTTCCTTTCTTGGTGGACGGAAGGCTAGACATGTAATCCATTGATATGGATTCCCAAGGATTCTCAGGAGTAGGAAGAGGGGTGTATAAGCCTTGCTTCTTGATGGTTGGCTTGGAAATGGCACAGGAAGTACAAGATCTAATATACTTGTTGACGTCATATCAAACTTTTAGCCAATAAATCTTTTTCTAAAGGACGACCATAGTTTTCTCCATGCCAAAATGTCATTCCATCCGACTACAGTGGGCTTCCCAAATCAGCTTTTTACGCTCTCTTGTAGGAACACAAAGATGGCACATATGGAATAATATTCCATCATGAATGTGAAAATCGGTGATAGTTGCACCTGTAATAAAGAGTTGATAGGTGGTGGCGAAGTCTAGATCTTGTTGATAAAGTCGGGGCCACTGAGATGACTCATGTCCACAAGAATGGAACATAGTGGTGAGTGTAGCCATAGGAGGTCGACTGAGACAGTCAATGACAAGATTTGAGCTCCTTGTCTTATACTTGATGTTGATATGGAACTGTTGTAGGTAGGTGGACCACTTATGATGGAAATCGTTCTGTAATTTCCCCTATGTCTATATGAACTACATAGGCTTGTGATCAGTGTGGATGATTGTATCCTTTCCCCGAATGTAATGTTTCCATTGACAATGGGCTTGTACAATGGAATAAATTTCCTCGTCATAGGTGGGGTATTTCCGAACAGTATCTGAGAGGTTCTCACTATGGTATTCCACTAGATGAATGTGTTGAGTGAGAAATGTGCCTACAACATAGTCAGATGCATCAGTCTCAAGATCTAACGGTTGTTGTAGATCGGGCAAGGAGAGTACTAGAGTTGAGCATAAGCGATGCTTCAAATTATCGAATGCTCATTGTTTTTCCTTCCCCCACACAAAATTTTCCTTTCCACCACCCTTGGTCACCTGGCTAAGGGCCCATGCAATATGGGAGAATCCCAACACGAACCGTCGGTAGAAGTTGGCCAGTTTCAAGAATCTTTGAAGCTCGGTTAGTGTGGTTGGGGCTGGCCAGTCACAGATGACTTGGATCTTAGCTGGATCAACATGTACCCCATGCTCATCAACAATGTAGCCCAAGTATTGGACCTTTTTCATGCCAAAAGAGCATTTTTCCAAGTTGGCATATAGCTTGTGTTGTCGTAGAGTGCTAAAAACCTGTTGAATATGCCGCATGTGTTCCTCCCAAGTTCTATTGATGATGAGGATGTCATCCAAATATACCACCAAAAAAGAGTTGATGAAGGGTCTCATTACATGATCCATCAACCTCATGAAAGTGGTTGGTGCATTTTTTAAGCCAAAGGGCATGATTGGCCATTCGAAGAGACCTTCTTTAGATTTGAAGGTTTTCTTCCATACATTAGTTGGTTCGATGGGAACCTGGTGGTAGCCAGAATTTAGGTCAATCTTGCTGAAGAAATTTTCCCCCTTGAGTTGGTCAAGAAGGTCATCAATCTTGGGAATTGGGTACCAGTTCCTAAATGTGATTTTGTTTAATGCTTTTTAATCAATGCAGAGTCACCAAGTCACATCCTTCTTCTGCACCTGTACAATCGGGCTTCCACAAAGGGGAGGAGATGGGTCTAATGTGCCCCTTTTGAAGAAGCTCTTGGATCTAATGCTTGATTTCTTTATTTTCCATCAATGAGAGACGATAGACTAGTCCATTAGGTAGAGGTGCACCGGGGGTCAAATCAATTGGATGCTTGACTTGGCAGTGTGTCGATACCCCGATGGGTGAGGAGATGATGTCTCGATATTATTCCATGATGTCGTCCACTTGCTTCTTCTGCAAAGAGAGGCTCTGTGTAGAGGCCACGGATGTGGTGACGACCTTCTTCTTACTGTGATCATGGATCACAAATAATACTAACTTCTTGGTTTGTGAAATGACCTTACTACATTGCTTAGCATACATTAAATAAATAGCGATAAGCGGTGCTACTTCTGGTATCCTATACAATTGTCTACCCAAAGTAATAATAACACTGTGGGGCCTAGACTCATACACAACATGACGCTTCCACAAATATGGTTGTCCTAAAATAACATCACAAACTTCAAGGGGAGTAATATCACACAATACCTCATCTTTGAAAGGCTTGATGCCTTAGGTCAGACGACATTGTTGGCTGACACGAAGATCTCTTCCTTGGCGAAGCCAACTGATCATGTAGGGTTGCGGGTGTGGTGTCATTGGCAGGTCTAGCTACTTGAAGACCTGTATTGAAATTAGGTTCTTCTGACTGCCTCTATCGACAATGAAATGAAGCGGAGCCCCCTTTCCCCACATCTATAAGTGAAAGAGGCATTCCCCTTCATCTGGTTCGCTTGAACTAACTTTGGTGGTAGCGATAGTGGGACTAGGTTCATCATCAATAATCCTCTTCCCTCCTTCGGGATTTGATTTAGAATCAGAATCGGCCTCTAACTCAACAACCTTCAGCTCGACCACGAGTGATTTCTTAGAGCAACATTCTTTAGTGTTTTTCCAAGGGATTTTATGGTACTCAAACCATTTTCCCATGTCCTTCTTCGTCTTCTCATTTCCCTTCTTGTGTTGTGGCTTGGACTGCTTGTCCCGAGAGTGGCCATATCGGCTCGGTCCTTTGCTATGTGGGTTGGGGTCTCCTTTTCCATGCTTTGTCTATGAAGAGTTTTCATATCCAAACTCTCACCTCTTCTGCTTAAATTTATGCCCGATCTTGACAGCATATCTATAATTTGTGCCCAATGAGGCGATGTCTAGAAACTCCATTTTTTTTTAATGTATCTATGCAAACAACCAGGGTATTTGAGCACCAAATGTCGCTTAGAGTCTTTGATACCCAATTTGGTGTGCAAGGTATGGAAAATATTGGTGAAATATGGTACTGTCTGGTCCCTTTCTTGACGTAGGGTGATCCATCTGGTGTATTGGTCCTAGTAGCTTCCAGAAGGGTAGTACTGTTCTTTAATGGAATCCCAGAAGGAATACCATGTAGGGGCCACCACAAATATTATAGTACCCTTTGATCAGAGTAAGTATTGCACCAATCCTTAACATGGGGGACGACCTTAAGGAGTGCAAAAGTAATATTTTCCCTATTGAAAAATTTATGGACCGAAAAATACCCTTCGAGTAGATTCAACCATTTATGTATATCATCCACATCTATCAGTCCTTCAAATAATGGAATATCAAAATTTACCTGTACCTTGAAGGGGGTTGCATGGCTTCTTGATGAAGATGCTTCTCTTGTGGGTAGTCGTCGAAGGATCTATGCAAAGTTGTCCATCATTGCATTCCTTTGTTGCGTAAGGGCTTCCTCGAGCAACATTTTAATGGGATATTCCGCTCCATCATCTTTCTTTTTGTCCCCCATGGGTTGTTGTCGAGCTCAATGCGACCGATCTTGCAACGACTTGATTGGTTCGAGTCCCAACTTCTTGTACCTAGATCTTGTCGGGGACATGCATAAAGAAAAATAAATGAAGAGCATACCACTCTGATACCACTAATCCGGATTTAGGAGCGAAACGAACTGATTAACAGACTGAATACAATAAACACAAAGATATGAATAATAACACATATATCCAGTGAACAATATCTTCTATTGAATAAATGAAATACGTTGAAACTGTAAAACTGCAGAACTGAAACACTTGCTCGAATAGTCGTAGCTATCTCTGAGAAGAGATGTGGCTTCTACGTGCATCCTTTAGAGAAGAATCATTACAATGAGGCTCGAGGGGCCTTTTTGATATTACTCATGAATGCAAAAACCTAGACATCCAAAAACCTAACCCTGGGAGGTGAAATGCCAAAAGTCATGTGGGCCCCTATGGGTAAGTTGGTACCTCAATTTCTCGGGGTCGTAACTTTTGCATACGACCTCCGTTTTAGGTGCGTGATAGCCAATTGGAAAGGTATTTCAGAGAGCTACACATTATGCCTTCAAACTCTAACTTCATCTATAGTTTGACTGTGGCGAGCCAAAAAAACACTTTTTAGGGCTCAAAAACAGCTCTGGAAGTACAACAAGATGTGCTGACACAAAAACATACAAAATAAGCCAGTTGAATTAGGTGAGATGCTACTAGTATCCAGCTGGAAGATGTGTAGGGCTTCTGATATCCCCGAAAGTGTAGAACCCACAATTACAAAGAAGTACAGAAGAATGTGTTGAACTAAAAAAAGATAAGAGGAGCCAGTTGGAATAGGTGGGTGGCCACCAATATCCACCTGGATCAATAATCTGGATCACATTCTTCATTGAGACTTGGTGCATGCACATAAGGCATTCAAATTCTAGTATTAAAGTTGTTACTTTCAAGTGGCCAACTAAAACTCTTAACATAGCCTTAAACTTCATCAAAATCCCAAGGAGATCCTTTGTAAAGGTTTATATCACATCATCCAAATCCTCATAATATTTTCCAAGTCCCCATATTTTAAATGGGTTGAAATTTCTTACCATTTGTGCATGATCAAAACTGTCTCCCCTAGCTATATATAACACATATAAAAAATGTGTTGTAATGTACTTAAGTAGAAAAAAGAATGACTATTGAATAATTATTCGAAAAATATAAAATGCAAAAAAGTAAATAAGAGAGACAATGATATAGAACCAACAAAATATATCCCTTGTATTAATAGTCCAGAAAAGAGAGAGCAACGTTCATGGGCCTCTTATAGGGGGTGACCTACTTTGAACAAAGGTCTAATATAATAACAACACTTGAAAACCATTACATAGCCTTCTAGATCTAAAAATAATTTCGTATTAGCAAAACTCCAACTACTTGTGGTCCCATCATTAATTAGTAACAACCACCTATTGGGCCTTATTTAATAAAGGCAATAATTTTACATTAAGTATTTACCCACTAACTATCTAATGGGATTTATTCAAAGAAGGTGGATTTCTACACTGATTGACTAACTCTTAAGTACCTCAAAGTAGGGAGGTTAGGATAGGGCCCTAACATCCCCTCCCCTTTCAAAATAAACATTTTCCTCAAGGTCGAAGGTGTGGAAAATGTTGTAAAATCACCATTGGTTCCTACCTGGAATCTCTAGGTTGTGTATCCTTTCATTGTTTCAAGACTTCCCAAATAGGTCATTGGTGTAGTTGGTGCTTTCTTGTGGCCAATAGTGCTTCTAATTGTAACCAAATGGACCCTTCTTCATTAAGTTATGGAAGGTTCTTTTGAACTCAAAAATTCATCCCTATGACCTTCTTCAAATAATACACATGAAAAACTAGATGGATCTTGGATTCCATGGGTAGTGCCAATCAGTAGGAAACTTGTCTAATGAGCTAGAGGATCTAATGAGATCCATTGAAATTCGACACTATCTTTTGGTGGCCCTTATCTTTGATAAAGGTCTTCTTATAGGGATGAAGAAGAAGAAACATATTATTCACTTATGCAAAACAATGCCTAATGTGATGTTGGTTTACCTATTGATTCATTCTATTTTGACCCAAAGCCAAATTATCCTTAAGTATGTGGATAATGATCGCTCTAATGTTAAGCGTGATCCACTTCCTAAACCTTGGATGTGCTTGGTAAATACGAAGCCACCAAGGAAGGATTTGGGCCATAAACAACTTCATATGGTGACATTTTGGTAGCAACATGATAAGTGTTATTGTACCACTATTTAGAAAGGGGTAGCGACTAAGAACATTGGTGTTGTCGATCCAAGGAAAATCATGTCAAATAAGTTTCCAAGTACTTGTTACCACTTTTGTTTGACCATCAATATCTAGTTGATAAGTTGTGCTCATTTTCAACTATGTGCCATGTAGTTTAAACAACTGCTGCCAAAATTTGCTAGTAAATGTGGAATCATTATCCAACACAATGAAAGCATGCATGTCATGCAACTTAGTAAATCCAATCCATGAAGACTTTGGCAATTGTGAAGGGTGTGAATGTATGCAATAAGACACATAATTGGGCATATTTGGAAAATCTATCAACTACCACCATGATGATCAATTTGTTTCCAACTTTCCAAAAATCCCAAATCCATAAAAACATATAATAAATTTTGGAAAGTTCACTATTCATAATAAATAATTATAAAAATATATACACATACTTCTTAATATGTTATTCATAATAAATAATTGTAAAAATATATACTCATACTTCTTAATATGTTATGTTTTAACTTGATTTTTGAAAACAAACCATCGAACCTTACCCATTCTAAATAAAAGATTTGCATAAAAGTTGAATAAACTTCCCAAAAATAGCTATGAAAAAACACCTACTAGATTTTTTTATTTTTATTTTTTTAATATTCAAAACAATCCATGGTTCACTTTTTTAATTATGTTTAACCATTTCGGTGTGGGTGATATTTTTTCAATCAACAACACAAATATCTCGATTAATATCATGTGGACGACTTAAGAAAAAATCCTCTCATAAACTTTTTTCCAAAAGAAAATTCGCCCAAAATTATATTAGAGAATAATTTTATATACGTCATCCAAGGCCTTGATCCAAGAAGGATGAAAAATAGCTTCAAACACAAAGGCTGAAAACTACCTTCAAACACAAAGTCACACACAAAACACTTGACAAAAAATTGATTACAAAGATCATGATAGTGGAAGACCGAAAAAAACCGAAGGAACTAAAGAAAGAATAGGACAGAAGCGCCCCGCTCATCTCTAGGAACTCAGAAGATGTCTATATGGGATTGGGTACCAGCCACCGCTCTGTCTCAAGAAAAGTATGTGATTCTATCTTGAGTCTCCGATAAATCTTGTTTTCACAAGAAATCTACATCCCCATTTGACTCTCTAAAAATATGATGGAAACTGGTACCTTTGAAAGTGGTAAGCAGGTTCAGTAGTCTTTGTTTCCAACCTTCGATATTACTAACCTGGAGTTTTCCATGACGATTTATCCAATCGATTATTACTTTGGAGTCCCCAGGGACTTGAATGTATTGGATGTTCAATGCTTTTTCAATAGTAAGAGAGGCCCAAGAAGCAAGTAACTCGGCTTTGGTATTTGTTCCAGCTCCTCCATTAAAAAACCATCTGAAAACTTGTTCATTGGTGTGTTTGATTACACCCCCCATGCCACAAATTGATCCCCCTTTGATTGATGCACCATCAAAAAATGCCAAAGCATAGCCACTAATCCTTAGGATTGGATTCTTCCTGAGCTTTGGGGCATCTTGCGTTCAAGTGATTTTGTTTAAGTCACACATCACTTTTGAAGCGACCACCTAGGCCGATGGCTTCCTCCCTTCAAATAGAGACTTGTTTCTCTCTATCCAAATGTACCAGCAGGTAAGAATCAAAAGTCATTTCAACTGAGTTTTAAAGTTAGTCCATAAATTCATGCATTCCATAACTGTTCGGCCTTCCTAGAAAAATTTTGAATTTGTAAAGAGTTCAAGTAAATCCCATACCTTTTTAGTGAAAGCACATACAATATATAGGTGGGCATTGTCTTTTGTTGATTGCTTGCAAAGGGTACAAAGGCTCGAGCTAACCCTGCCTTTCTTTTGGAGGATGTCCTAGGTAAGGACTCTGTTCTGAAATGCCAGCCAGAAGAAAAGGGTAACCTTCAGAGGCAACTTCCATTTCCAAAAATGAAGATGCCATCCTTGAATAATTGGGATCGCCTACGTTGAAATCAAAGCCTCATATGTATTTCTAACATTTAATTGTCAGTTGTCGCACCTCCCGTCCACAGTAGTCTGTCTTCTGAAGAGGGGTTAAGGGTAACCCCAGCTCTGTTTAAATCGATGGTGTATCTTTCCCATTCAACTGAATGACCTGTCAACCCCAGATCACTACTGCTTATCCAATTTTCTTCCAATGTAATTAGAACCTTAGCTAGTGAGGCTTGCACTGAGACTGTGATGTGAAAATGATTTAACAAGGTAATTGTCTCCAGATAAAGAAATGACTTATCCCCAAGATTTAAAATCATGCCTCTGCCAACTAAGATTTGATTTCCTGCACTAGGGAGCCAACTCAACCAGTGAAGGATTAAAGGAATGGATCGAACAAGGCTAGACGAGATCCTTGATGTTGCTCTAATGAAATGAGTTTGTCTTCTTAGCCAACTGATTAGCGACTCATTCTTCAAGTATTTGTCCTTAATGAGTTGGTTCCATAAGCTATTCTGATTAAGGACCCTCCATAGGGAAGCATTATTGAAGAGATGGAGGTTTCTCAGTCCCCATCCTCCATTCTATTTTGGATGGGATAGAGTCTCCCAGTTGCAAAGGTGGTAGTGTTGTGTTTCTGAGTGTCAACTCCACAGAAAATTGAAAATCAGTTTCTGAATCTTATTAATAACAGATATAGGCATAAATTTCATTGACATCTAGTAGACCGAGAGGCCTTCTAGCATCAACTTTACTAGGATAAATCTTCTGCCCAGTGATAGCCAACGATGACACCATAAACTAACTTTATTTGAGAATTTAGTGACCAACCACTCCCAGTCCGATGCACAGTGTGTCCTTGTCCCGAGGAAATAACCCAAATATTTGAAACCATTCGAGAGTGCACTGAACTCAAAGGGGAGTAAAGGTTTAAAGAGAGACAAATCATCCATTGGCAGGCCTTCATAGTAAACAATAGTCTTTGACTGGTTGGCTAAGAGACTAGAAGCGTTGCAAAAGAGATTTATGATCTTATATATCTCCTTCCATTCGGCTAAGCTCTCTTTTGACATTATGATTACATCATCCACAAACAATATATGTAAGACTTTGATCATCCTTGTTACTTTTATACCAGTGATGGCCCTAGACTCCTTGCAGTTTTCAATAAAATGCTGAGACCTTCCATTACTAAATGAATAGTAGAGGGGAGAGGGGGCATCCTTGCCTCACCCCTCTACCACTTCTAAAAAAGGTCATAGCTTTCCCATTAATTAAAACCGCAAAGGACAAAGAGGTAACACATGCCATTATTTAGTTTGTCATAGGTATCCCTACACCAATTTTGAGAAGAATCATTCTTAAATGGTCCCAGTCAATACAATCATAGGCTTTTCTTAGGTCCATTTTAAGAACTAAAGATTTCAATTTTTTCTTTTTTATACTATGAAGTTTCTCATGTGTCGTACCAATGGCATCTTGAATACGCCTCTTGAATACGCCTGCCTTCGATAAAACCCATCTTCTCAATAGATATAGATATTGAGAGAAATGGCTTAAGACGATTTGCAATAATTTTTGTTATCAACTTATAGCACAAATTGCAAAGAGATATAGGGCGATAATAACCAAAGGAATTTGGATTATTTGCCTTTGGAATGAGCGTCAAGAAACTAGAGTTAAGGCCTCTTGCAATGGTACCACGTCTTTTGGTTTCCTCCACCATTGCCAGTAGATCTTCTCCGACAAGATAAAAAAAAAAAGATAAAAAAAACTCTGCTGACCACCCATCGAGATTTTCTCTTTTTTGAAGTTGAACATCACCTTTTTTAACTCAGGCAAAGTAATAGGGGAAAATAAAGAATCTTATTCCTCTTCATTTATCATATGTGGGAAAGAGTTAATGAGTTGACACTGTTCAACTGATATCTGGCTTGACTAGGATTTGTATAAATCTTTGAAGAAAAAAATTTCCTCTTCCTTTAAATGCTCCAGTTCAGAAATGATTTCACAGTTTTCTTTTTGGATACCCCAAACATGCTTCTTGATCCTGTTATTATTGGCTACCTTATGGAAAAACTTGGTATTTTTATCCCCACAATTCATCCAAAGAGCCCTACTATGAAGGCACCATTGTTCTTCCTCATCTAAAAGAAAACCATTCCTTTCCTGTTCTAAATTCCCGAGATCTGAAAATGCTAACTGGTCATTAGGACACCCTCCTTCTTAATGAAGAAAGCCTTAATGTTCAGTTCCAACGCAACCAATCTTGATTTTTTCTTTGGTTGGAAATATTTTTGCCAGATTTTTGTTTGTTTCTTAAGTTCTTTTAATTTCCTTATGAATCTAAGTTTCCTGCTTCCTTAGAATAAAAAGATAGGATCGTTCCATACCTTTACAACTAAGTCCACAAAATCTTTCTCACCGGTCCAATGCTCATTGAATTAAAAGGGTAAATTTTATAAGCGGGGGGTAGTTCCAGCTGGAGAAAGATCGGTGCATGGTCCGAGACAAAGGGAAATTCTACCCAAGACCGGTAGATTCCAATGTCAGTTAAGAGGTCTTAGGCAACCAAAAATCTGTCAAGTCTTTGAGCTATCGCTTGCTGACCAGACTGCCCATTTCTCATAAACTTGTGCAAGTTCAACCTCACGATATCATTATAACATGAATAATTAAATATAGTATACTCATTATAACATGAATAATTACGCAGATAGGCGTACATTTATTGGCAAGGGGCAGAATTAATGCTCTTTTAAGTTTATTTTACCTTAAACTCTAATCTGATGGCTAAGTATTGAAGATGCTGGCATATTCTTAGTCGTTCTCCAAAATCAATGAACCAAATTTATTGCTTATAACTTCCTTGCATTTATGAAGACATCCGTTAACATGTTTACTTTTTTATATTTACCTAATCATATTAAAAAATTATTGTAACCCTATATAATTTACAAGTTCAAATAATTAAAAAAAATTAATACTATAACACATTTATATCACTCCTGGTGAACGCCTATCACTCCACGATTACCCTGCTAGTGAACGCAGGCCACCATTCGTTTCTGTTTCCCATGACCTGGCATTCGTTTCTATTTCCCACGACCTGGCATTACCACCCTCTCATGCCGCGCATTGTTTACCCTGCTAGTGAGCGATTACCCTCATGCCACGCATTGTGTGAGTGATTATCACTCCACACGTTTTATGTTGGCCCACCATTCATTTCTAATCCCACGACCTGCAGGGATTACCACTCTTTGCAGACACAGCCACATGCAGGAAAAATAAGTATGCACGAATTTACATTGTTTGAGCGTTTGCAGACACAGCCGCATTGTGTGAGCGAATTTACAGACAACCACATCAGTCTTCAAGAGGAGCACTTCATTATCAAACTCCACGGCATTGGGGAATAGGTATGTCGATAGGTTTTATTCATTGTTATTACTATACGCGGATCGATGTTGTAAAATGGTTTTATTCATTGTTATTTAAAAGATACGTATGCTGTAAAATGCTCGAAAACTTGTAGATAAAAAAGGGATGTCAAACTGTACATGGAATGAATGCTCCTTGGTTAGGTATACATGGAATAGGCATAGACCAAGCTCTGCTACGTCTCATTTACAGAAAAATCGTACCTACTCTCCCCTGCTTTCTGAAATTTACAATTATGTCATATCAACAGTTAGTCCACATCGTAGATAGAAAGGGATCCTATACGCGGATCGATGTCATGTTGTACCTGCAATTATAAATTAATGTATGCATTAGGTTTACATGTCTAATCGGCTTAATGCACAACATAGTGTTTAATTGGCTTAATGCACATATGGAAGGTTTTCTGTTCATTATGTATTACTCGAATAGTGTTTCTCCACAAGCAATTATATTACAATTTTTTATGTTCATTATGTATTACTCGAGTATTGTTTCTCCATTATGTATTATATATTACTCGAATAGACCTAATAGCAATTATATTACAATTCCCTTTCCCCGACTGTCTTTGTCTTTATATACCGGAGCCGTCTACATATAAAACTTTCCTTTTATGAAAATTTATAACAGGCTTGCACATTGTTAAAAAAATAAGTTTGGAAATGATGGAAAAGAATCTTTACCTTTGATAGCCTCCAATTTTGACCAATATTGTCAATTTATTTCATGTTTTATTACAATATTATATTATTTATTGACCACACACATCATCCGAGCTGAGAGGAAGGACAAACCCAAACTATTTGGAGGTAAAATGGGGCACTATGTTCTAGGGTTTGAAAACCCTATTTGTTGGCTCAGCATTCCATATTGTACAATAAATTATTAATATCGTGTAATCGTGATATGGGATGTCAAGGAGCTGAACAGTAAACCGCTGCAAATCTTGTTATTCTCTTTGGAACTGTCTTGATTGGTATTGACTTATCATTATTTAAAATCTAAATCATATTATATTTCGACACATTTTTGAAAATTAATATACCTGTGATGTTATGGATTGTGGAACATATACGCAGTTATTGATATTATAGATGAGTGGATAAAGTAAATTATCCAACAAAAATAGAGAATTGAGTATTATTTTTTTTAATTATATCATATTCTATAAGAATACAACAGTTTTTTTATTTCGGTCCACGGGAGACCCTGTAGGATGTAAAACGTTTAGTTTACACACTTAACAAAAACACCCCGACGCCTAGTATAATTGGTTCGGCTCTGTGTCCAGCGTGACCTGCAACGTAGTTTATCCCTGAAGCCCCCCAACAATGTTGCGAACATTTTGTTTAATCCCTTGCACAAGATTGCTCCTGCCACATTACGCACCATACAATTAAATCATTGTCTCTTTGTGTGTCAACTAATTATAAAAAAATTCAATATGAAACTTTCATGAGATATTGAAACCCTATCTCCCATTTTTCCATCGAAACCCTATTGTCTGGTGGAATATGAAAATTAGAGATTATGAAAAGATAGGTTATGTTGATGAACCAAAAAATAATGATTATCTGATTATCTGAGAGGTTATGTTGATTATCTGAACACAGGTTATGTTGACTATTTTCTTTGATACTTATTATATTATGTTAATTTGCAGTCTAAACCATTAATATTAATATTATAATATTAATATTATGATATTAATATTAATGGCTTACATGCTTACAGTGTTAGCACCATTAAACTAAATAAGTATTTTTGAGGTTAATTGCCGGATAATCCATAGTTGATGTTATTTTTTTTTTTGTCATAGACGTTTCGAATTCGAATGGGATTCATCATCAGGGCTAACCTCGAAACTACTCACCACAGAAATCTGAAAACATGAAATAAGTATATTAAAACCGAAATGCTATTCAGATATAAAAAAGTTTATAAAGTTCCGTGGAAGCAATAATCCACACTTGAGATATAAAAAAGTTTATAAAGTTCGTGGAAGCAACAATCCGCACTGAAGTTTATAAAGTTCAGAATCTTAATCGATTGTAAAATACAGGCACTTTCGGATCAATGGAGTCAGATTATGACCCCGTTATGACCCCGGCACTTTTGGATTATGACCATGTTTTATAACAGTTTTTTTTATGAGATTTTTAGCCTAAATTAATGTAAACCAATATAATTGATAAACCTTAATATATAAGCTAATAATTGGTACGCCTCCTTAATTGGTTTTAAGGATATAATTATTACGCATCCTTATAAGCCAATTAATAAGGTTAATTGGTGTTAATTAATAATGTATCCTTATAAGGTTAATTGGTTTTAATTAATAATACATCCTTACCAATTATTAGCCTAAATCACATTAATGCATATAATTAAATCATTTAACCTTAAACCTTAATATAATTGATATTCCTTTATGCATAATATACATTTGGATTGGATCAAACTATATCCTTTATTGTACTCATCTTAAACATTGAAATGATATTTTGTTAGCTGGACGATTTGGTTAGGGTTAAATCCTTCATCAATTTTAGGGTTAAATTTTTCATATTTTTATAACAATTTTTTTTATTCATCAAACTTTTTTTTATATGTGAATAGCCTTTTTTATATATGAATAGCCTTTTTTTTATTTGAAATCAGTGAGTAGAGGGTAAAATGATCACGAATAGCCTTTTTTTTTAATATGTGAATAGCCTTTTTTATTGATCATATATGCTAGAGTTTATAATTAAAGCTTTTAAAAATGGTAGAAAATTATGAACATGTGTTAGGTGGAATGCACTCAGAAGAACCAATATTTTTTTATTAATATTCACAAACCCTCAACATAAAAAAATAAAACCCTAGACCATAACATGAAAAGCTAAATTTGAGGCGGAATGCAGGTGAGAGAAAGCATCTCCAAAGCCTTTATGTTTGCATTAATATTCATGAATGTTTTAAAAGCCAAAAGTGTCAACTCCATGGTAACCTTAAAGCATTAAAATAATATAAGTTTGTCTATGGTTGTCATCTTCATTGCATTTAGTAGAATGGTTATTTTATTTATTAAATTTATATTCACTTGATGCCTATAAGTTATATTTCACAAGTGGTTGATTTATATTCACTTGATGCCTTGAATTTATATTCAACTAAAATATTTCATGCCTAGAAGTGGTTCATTTATTTTACAATATTTATGTTTTAGATTTTATTTTATAAAAGTTATATTCACTTTACTCCTATTTTTTTAGTGCTAGGAAACTTCTTCATGTCATTATGGATCCAACCATATGGAGTTGTTTTTCATTCCAGATTTTGGAGCTGATATTTTATTGGCTGCCTTTTTCAGTGTTGACAACATTTAGAACAGTTTGTAAACACTGGAATGTTATTATACAAACCCCTTCATTCCTCGCACACTATCATCGACTTTCGTGCAATGAATTTGGTTTTCTAATAACTTTTCTCTATGGTGAGGAAGGTTACATCGTTGGAGGATACCTTCATCAAACTGGCCGTGTTTGTCGTTTTCATGTGCCATTTATAGATTCCAGCTACACAATTGAATGCATTGTTCGATCGATGATTTTGTTATCTTTACCAACAACATGCTCCCTTACAAAGAATTATTTTGTGATGAATCCAGTTACGAATTCAATCAAAAACATAGGTTCTATATGGGTTGGAGACTCGGGTTTCTTTACACTCTTGGAAAATGTGAGTGCTAGAAAATATGAATGGGTTGTTTTGAAACATATTTCGAACAACATGCAATCAAAGTATTTCATTTGCAGCAGTCTTGACAGGGTGTGGAGGAGTACAAACATTCCTTATGGTGGCACTACACCTCCAAAAGAGGCAGTGGTCTATAAAAGTAAAATTTATTGGTTGTATTTGGACAAAGATTATGAAGACTACCCTTACTATGGGTACACAATATATTGGATGGATGTTTTAAATAATCAGTGGGGTTTTTCTTTTGTTCCAATCCCAGACATATGATGTATGTCATTGGCATTATACAATAACCAACTTATATGCCTCATAAATGATAGTTCCACCTCTGTTTGGTCTATTGAAGAAGTGGATAATTTTATATTTGGTCAACCAACTATTGAACGAAGTTTGGAGTGTTTTGAGGATGACTGGGGATTCGAATGGAATTTGTTGCAACACCTTTCAACAGACATAAATATAAAATGTCTTGGATATCTTCCATTTCGAACAATGGACGGGATAGTGTTGATGTGCAATAACAATGAAGTTCCACTCATGTTCTATGATTTGATGACCAGTTCTTGTGTCCCAACAAATATCACAAATGTATCCATCTTACAAAACTCTGGGTTGTGATTTCCATTTCAAGACCAGTGCAATAATCTGATTGAAAATGGAAATGTTTTCCCACTACTTCCAAACATGGATTCTGTTGATGACATTCCACCATTGGGAATAGATTTGTTGGCTTAGTCTACTTTTCCTTGTAGTTGTCTTAAAAATATTGATATTCCTTTGTAGATTTTCATATTTGTGACTTTCATATTTCACCATTCGGATTATATTTGATATTTTACTTGATTTAGAAATGTTCATATTCCATTATCAATTCTGATAATTTTCACTTTCATATCATTGTCATATGGATTGATATAAAGACTGTTTACTGAAGGCACAATATATGTTTACTAAAGATTGTTTACTAAAGATATAAATGTTTACTGAAGGCACAATATATGCCAAGTTAATCATGATGTATTTTTTCCTTTTGTAGAAATGTCTACTGAAGGGACAAGTAAATGTAGTACGAAACGAACTTGTTCTCCGAAAACATGTGAGAGGAGAAATGAAATTCGTCGTTTACGGTATCAACAAAACAAAGATGCAATAAATGAACGTAGAAGAGCTTTGCATCGTACAAGAACCACGCGAAATAATATTGAAATTGATTTTCTCGATAGTCGTAAGTATCGAAGTTTAGTTGCTATCATGCGAACAACAATACCTATTGATGTTTCTTTCCCACAATATTTTCATACTCTAGATATTTCTTATGTTCCACAATCTCATAACAATGTTGTCTTCATTGCGGAAATTTGGGTAGGGCCTCTGACATTGCTCCTGAACATGCTCTGTTTTCTAGAGTTCATATCCATCAAGTGAATCAACCTGCTTCCCATCAATTTCATACCAACATGATCGAAGTTCATAAAAAAATTCGAGCTAAGATTGATAGCCTCTCCATTGTGCCATGTTTGTCGTGAATCTTATCTGGGAATCCAAGTTTTGAGAGGGTATGAAGGTCCTATCTGCAAAAGGTGCAAATATGAGTGAGGTTCACACCATTTCTCTCGGTGGAATAACATGGATTCAGGTGACCAACCTCATGTTCTAAATGTTCTTACCCAAGTTGAAGAGATGCTAATAGCAAGGGTTAATCCAATACTTCAAGTGACACATGCTCGTGGTGGGCAATATAAATATAGTGGTCACACAATTAGCTTTCCATAAGATGTTTCCACGATTGCAAAAAACCTTCCACGACGTGATGAAGATCTTGACATGCTCATTTTTAGGAGACGTGGTGCACAATCTAAACATTATGAATGCTATGTAAAGAGATCACGAGTTTTGGATGCATTGCATTACAAAATTCAAATGGATAAATATTACAGGGATGTTCAAATCGACATGGATTCACTTGATTCTCTCCGTGAAAGGCCAACAGATGTGTCAAGTAGGCTTAAATTTGTTGATTCCGATATTCAAGAAATAGAGAGTAATGTTTTTGACAATCAAGAGCTTGCTCCTGATCGTTTGCATGCTCATCCTTCATCTTTTGTTGCCCAACTACCCAATGAAGGGAGAAAAATGGAAGAAATAAGAACATTCATTCAAAATGCAGATTCCACACCTGTTGAATGATTGGACTAGCCAGACATTGGTTTGTCTCCCATAAATGAATATAATACAGAAGGGTTATTAGACACGGCTTTCCCCACATTATTCTCCACTCGTGAGGCTGATTGGTTGCATCCTCGTATTTGTAATATTCAACTGCATGAATATGCATTACATCTTCTCAGATTCTTTGATCAGAGATTTGGAAGCCATCCAAGGTTTCGGTATTTCTTATTGAACATGATTATGCGCCATCATAGCCAAGCAACTGCTGCAGTATTTGTAAAGAAGAATATGCATGATAACTCACCTACTACAATTCTAGACTTGCGGAAACAACTCATTGATTTGCCTGACAATAAGTTGGTTGAGCATCTTATGCGTTTTGGTTCTACTCTTCAAGGTACAAGGACCTATTGGACAAAGTGTCATGCTAAACTCACTGACATGATTACTCAGTTGGGTTGTTTAACATTATTTTTTACTTTGAGTGCAACTGACACAAAGTGGCCTGATTTACACAATGTCATGCCCAAAAATGCACATTCTCGTCGTTTAAATGAACATCGTAAAAAAATTGAAAATGTCATCCAGTACCCGCATCTTGTTTCCATGTATATGCATCAAAGAT
>JZKD02S1862241.1:227042-251076 GCA_000966675.3 Picea glauca | reverse complement strand
CCCCGATCTCGTTGGGGACATGCAAAGAAGGATCGAGAATGAGAAGACCGCTCTGATACCACTGATCCGGATTTATGTAGGAACACAATGAAATACATAAATACACATAAACACATAGATGCAGTGGAAATAAGACTTCATTTAATTAATAACAAATGACTGAAATATGCTTACAGACGGAATGGAAATAAACTAGCTAGTCGCTGGTAGCTTATCTCTGAGAAGAGATGTGGCCGCTACTTGCATCCATGAGAAGATGGTTACAATGAGGCTTTGAAGGCCTTTTTACAATAAATGGGAATGCCAAAAGTCCTAGACATCCAAAAACCTAACCCTAGGAGATGAAGCGCCAAAAGTCATGTGGGCCCCGTTTGGGTAAGTGAGTACATCAACTTCCCAGGGTTGTAACTTTTGCATACGATCTCTGTTTTAGGCGTGTGATAGCTCGTTGGAAAAGTATCGTTGAGGATATTCATTTTGGGGGCTCAATAATTCCTTTGAGTATAATTGAGAGCCCCGATCTCGAAAAACCTTCATTTGGACCCTCAAAATGGCCCCAGAAGTTAAAACCTACTAAAAATAGTAAATTGCCAAAATTGCCAGAAAGATGTTTTGAGCCATTTGGAAAAGATGGGTGGCCACCGATATCCACTTGGATCAATACTATGTGAAAACTGAAAAACTGAAAGAAGCAATGGTGGGGGTCCAAGTGGAATAGGTGGGTGGCCACCAATATCCACCTGGATCAATCATTTAAAAATCAAATATTTTTTTACAATAATATTGTTTTATATTTTTGTTATTGAATTTCAATCTAACAACTGCATTAATGTGTTATCCAAACAATTACACCTCTGTTATTTGTAACAAAGTAAATCATCCACATTAAATATTCAGGAACACAAATTTTACAACATTCGACAATGCAATGAAATAAGAAACCCATTTTATTATATATGAATAAGAGACCCATTGTCATATGAAAATGGACAATGTAAAGGTCCAGTACAATAATCAAATTGCAACCAATTTGAAATTGTTACACTTATTCGTAAAATATCCTCATGTAATTGAGACAATATGTCAAGTACATTAAACAAATATCTAATTTTCAGAGACAAATATTTAGAAACATACAACTTGCAGTAACATTCAACTATATTGATTGTCATTCGTTAGTTGAACTATTGGCATTGTTCGAGTTGCGTGCATGCCTCATTTCTTCATCATTTGTAGGTGATATTGTACTTTCATTTTTTAATTCTTGATCAACTTGTTTTTTATGGTCCACCCCTTCATCTTCCATCTACAAACATAGAAAAAAACTGTAATATATATATAGTAGAATATACATGATTGCGTAAATAAGAAAACACCTTAGCCCCAAGTATTTCATAAACAATACACATTATTTTGAAGCCATGCTTCATG
Organism: Picea glauca; assembly: GCA_000966675.3. Lineage (NCBI taxonomy): Eukaryota > Viridiplantae > Streptophyta > Pinopsida > Pinales > Pinaceae > Picea > Picea glauca. Next base: position 249,645 of record JZKD02S1862241.1, on the reverse strand, counting down.
AATTCTCTCAAAATATCCTTTGTTGTCTGCATTCCATACTATATTTCTTGCATATTTAATGCAACATGACAAAACACAATCGATATAATCAATATCAAGTTTTCTTATTTTTTCATTAACTATAAAAAATGGAAGTTAAACAACATAGCTACTTACAAATTGTTCAATTAAACTTTCATTCTTCAACATATACTCACAACCTATACTTAATCCAATATTTATCAATTCATGGGTTGGGTTCTCTTTGTATGTTAGCACCCACTATAATACATCCATGGACAAGAGTAAATTAATTATTTAAATTTAAAGATCACATCAAACATGGAATCTTAAGAAAGGTTGAAAATGTAAATACTCACAAAGTTCGCTATAAACTATTGTATTCCTCATTGTTTTGTATTATGTTTTGAATGGATTCAATTTGTTTTTATTTTCTGCAACAAAACAATTGAAAATTAATATTTCATGTGATACTTAAATTCGATGTACATAAAAGAATAAATAAATGATTACATACCTCTGATACACATTGTAGTTGGGATGGCTCCTTGTGCAACACATTTATGTTCATTTCTCTTACCATATTCTTCTACACCTTTTTGTACATCCCTACTGATTTGTCTTGGTTTTCCCCTTGTTTGTCCCTTGAAATTTTCAAAATCTCCTTGAAAAGAAAAACTAAGAATAATTAAATATAAAAATTACTTATTTAAAAAAAAATAAGATTCTGGTGCATATAGTAATTTAATATGCACTGGGACATCAAACATATTTATATGCACTGATGCATCAACCATACATATACACACCAGTACAATATAATAGTTTCGTTGTAAAATTGAAAAAGTTAAAAAAAAAAAATTATTCAGCTGGTGCTTTATGAATTAAGAAAGACACAGCTTCCTAAGTATTGTTTATTACGCATCGTCGAGTTGTAAAAAAATTTAAAACATGGTGATTTCCATATAAAAATAATGATTTTTCCATTTTAAACTCAATGATGTACTTTGTAAACAACGTGCCCCGGTGCATATCTAGGTTAAATGTGTACCGCTAACTGCGAAAATGATTTTTTAATATTATTTCTAATTTAAATTAAGTGGATTTGCTTACAAACAATACACACCGATGCGCTTTATATGTACAGTCATCATGAATGTGTTTAAAAAAAATAACACAGACATGATGGTTTGAGATCCAATGCAATGAGTGATTTCATTACAACAGATAATAAATGTCCATATATAAATAAACAAACTCTATAAACAAAATTCTTCAAAAAGTGAAATATAGAAAGAGAAAGAAAAAAACAATTAGGAAATTAGGGCTTCCAATACTAAAGGTAACTATGATTTTGTTTGTTTGTTTGTTTGGGAATGCACTGAAAATTGTTTGAATCAAATAGGAGAATGATTAATATGATTAATAGAATGAAATCATATACCTAAAATTTCTCATATGCAGATTTCATCTATAGTAATCCCCTCAAATTTGTCTCTTCAAAAAAATCTACCGACTCAAAAGTAATTTCTCATAAATCTCAGTTGCACAAATCTTCTTTCTAAATTTAAAAAATAAAAAATAAAAGAATGAATAGGGTTTTCCTTTGTAAACACAAAAACTCAAATTCCCGTTCATTTTTTCATTGTATATTTTAGTGCATTGGTGATGAATGTGCGTGCTATTTATTTTTTTAAAGGTACATTTTCGGTGCGCTATATTGTGAGTAGCGCATTGATGCGGTGTGTACGTATAATGCGTCGATTTAGTTTTGTAATAAATTTCAAGGTATTGATAGTAAGTGCATGTTATTTTTCTAACTTACTTAAGTTGGTGTGCTATACAAATCAAAACACACCAATATAGTGTGTAATTAATAACACACTGAGGTTATGTGTAAGCAATAACACACTATAATACAGTTAAATTTGCACAATGAAAATGCAAACATCTGCATTTAAATTTTTTGGAAGTTTTGTTTTGCAGAGACGATAATAGAGGTTAGCCTTCAGTGCTTCTCCCAATTAAATGCACCGGTGCATTTTGTTTATCCATGCATATCAATGTGTATTTATATGATGAGGCACACTGTAAAGTTTAAAAGTTATTCAAATTTATTTTTGAAGTTAGATTGTTCTATGCTACCCAAAATGACGATTTTTTCTCAAATGAAGGAAAAAAACAATCATAATATCAAATGGCCAATTCTTCAGATTCAAGCTCATTTCATATCTTTGGAAGTCCTTCAATTTCTCTCACACCGATTGCAGTAGGTCTAGATTTGATTGATAATTCATTTATCTCATTGAATTTATGTTATGTATGCAGGTGTAGTTTAATAATTTTTCATTGAGTTTTATTGGATCAAGGTTCATGATCGAGTTCATATGCTCAATGTATTCTCTTAGTCCCAAAATTACACAAGCTCTTATCAGGAGAAATATACTGCAAGCGGGTGTTTGATGAAAACATACAACTTCTTTACCCTACCAATCCTAACATACCATCTTCCAACAACCAACCTGGGTCAACGATATTACATTGTGAATTGGATCTCTTTTATGTAGACAACCCCGTAGGGTATAAGAAAAATATGATTGAGTAATAGTGTTTTTAGATTTTCAATGGAACTAATGTAAAGGTATTTCTTAATCCGACATTTGTTTTATAAAGGGGTTGGTTTCATGTTTATTATTGGGAAAAAATGTCCATGCTTCTAGTAAGTGTTTGGTATAATTTTTGAACATATTAAAAGAATTGTGTTACTAATATTATCGATGTAATGTTCAATACTTGTACAATAATTATTATGATGATGAGAAATTTTTCCACCATCTGTTGGAATTATTGATTGTGTGTTGTCATTGATGGCAACATGAATAAAACATGTACAATAATCAGAGAGAAATGAAGATCACCTTCGGGTAGAATCAATTTGTGGTCACTGTTTGATCACGATAGGATCAACAATGATCCTATGTTCCTAAAGAACAAGAGAGGTAGAAAACAAATAATTCACGTACATAAGGAGTAAAGAATACAAAAACAATTATTAAAATCTCAAGAGAAATAGAGTATTGTGGTTGTGTATAGACAATGCATAAACGAGTACATCGATACAAAGCTCAGAAGGAAAAGCACGTTGCAGATATCGGGATCTAAATCCCCATGGTAAAAATCCAAAAGAACCAAGGAAGAATCCTATCCATTGATGTAGTTCTCGAGACAATCCTAGACCGTCAGATCGCATAGAAGCTAGAGCCTAATCATTGGATCAAGAAGGCTTTAGGACTTTGGAGCTTTTCCACTTCAACAATTATTGAAGACAAGGCAGAGGCATGAAATCCCCGAAGCCACAAAGCGCCGAAACCACAAAGGGTAAAACCCATAATCACAAAATTTTGCTGACCATTGATCTAGAATGAAAATATTGAAACCGTCAGATTGCGCTAAAAGGAAGGTGGTCAACTCCGACATTGACCTACTACGGTGATAAGAAGCTTAGATAAACCAAGAAATCCTAAACTCTAGAGCCCCATAGTTAACAAAAGTCGTCAATACAAGGAAATATCTACGGTGATAGATCCATTTAGAACTTCGGTAATGATCAAAGGATGGTATAAAAGTGATAAAACACCCAAAGCTACGAAGTAATGAAATGTCAAAATCCTAGTCAATAGGACCATGTCAACAATTGATGACACATGGCTCAATCAAATAGTGACAAGTGTCAAGGTAAATGTGGCACATAAGGAGTGTAAAAATCACAAATCATGTTGACACATGGCATACTCACCAAGGGTCCACATCATCATAGGTGATGTCATCACACCACTTCATTCTGAGACTATAGCCTCTGGGGATAACCAACTTCTCCTACCAACATAAATACCCAGAGCACCAAAGGCCGAAGTTACGAAATAATGTTGATATTTTATCTAATATTTTTAGATCATGCTATCGTACATGGGAAGGAATAGTCAGCCCAACCCTGACCACTTTGGGATTACGAGGAATCCCAAACAACTAAATCACTGAAGGGTGAAGTAGAAAATTAATGTTAACTATTGATCTACTTTGGGAGCATTCTCAATCGTTCGATCAAGTACAGTGGAAGGATAGTGTAAGGAGTACTGAATAACTAACAACAAGTTCTCACCATTTTTTTATGACTTATTTGATAGGTACAACTCTGGGTGAGTTGAACAAACATTGGATTCAAAATACCCCGGAGTCCCAAAGGGCCGAAGTTCCGAAATCCAAACAACCGTAAGATCAAAATTTTTTGGAGCAACATGAATCATTAGATCAAGTAATCTATAACAATGATCCAGGAGGGAGACATGTGGCACAAGACAAGTATGACATGTGGAAAAACCAGCTGGTGACAAGTGTCAAGGTCTAGCTATCACTTTAGGTATATGAAAGTCATGAATCAAGGTGACATGTATCAACCACTCAGCCAGTACCATGTCAACAATGATGTCAGTAAGCCATGCCACTCTAGGGGAATTAAATAAACTTAAAAGTTGTAATATCCTAAAGTCTCGGAGTGTTGAATCCCCAAGATAAGTTATGACCATCTGTCGAGGAGGAAGATCCATGGTCAAGATACAAAAGCGCAAAGTAACGTGCATAGATTTTATGGACACACATCACCTGGAGATTAAAGCGCACATGGGAAGGAAATTAACAAAACAACTTGTTGATTTTGCATGAACCGTCCACTCAACCATAGATTAAGTTAGAACCATCATATCTACTAGTGAAATAGAGTATATGCACTTCGACAAAATTTACTCTGGGAGAGTTGGAAGATTGAAAAGGATGGAAATTCTGAAGGCTAGAGTATCGAGGGACTTGGTTCCAACACAAGTAGCGTGATAAAGTAAAGAAGCTAACAAGGAGCATAAAAGGGTCGAGAATTAAATAATCCCTCGAAAATTTGAATACGGTCTCATGTAGGATAATAAGGGGGAAAAGAGAAAGTGTTAATAGAAACACGCTTGGAATGGATAAGCCTGTGGTTTTGAGCCTGCAGTCACATAAAGGAAAGATAGGAAACCCAAGAAGAACACCATAACAATACAGAGAGCTGGTAAAAGATCAAATATGATCTGTTGGAGAACTAGGGATGTAGCAAAAGCATAAGAATGAAATAAAGATGCATGTGATTGAGTTAAAAAAAAATTGATCTGTACATGTGATCAATTTATGAAAATCCCTCTTACTAAATTGAAAATATTTCACGATAATGTATGAATATAAATAGAGGAAGATATTAACTAAAATACAATTATTGTTAATTTAAATGAAGAGGTGCAATGGTTCAAACAAAGAAACAAAATGATTCAAAGCTCACACTAGTTGGAATACTATATAAGCAAGAAAGAATGGTGAATAAGAATGTGTCTCTGCAGTCCATATTAGAAGATCAAAAGCAGAAGCAGAGTCGAAGAAGAAAAATTGAAGATAATTATGCAGTGTGGGTGGAAGGGAGGATCAAGGAAGGATTCATATCTTTTTATAAGTAAAGTGTGAAAATAAGGGAGTTGGTGCTTCCTAGGGCTAGTTCCCTAAACAAGGGAGTTGGTGCTTCCTAGGGTTGGTGCCCTAAAACACGGGAGTTGGTGCTTCCTAAGGTTGGTTCCATAAAACAAGGGAGTTGGTGCTTCCTAGGGTTGGTGCCCTAAAAACAAGGGAGTTGGTGCTTCCTAGGGTTGGTTCCATGAAGAAGGGGGTTTGTGTCTCCAAGAGTTGGTTCTCTAAAGAGGATTGGTGTCCTTCACAATCACATATTATTCCTTATAAATTTTGTAATTCTTGTTAAGTATACTTATATAACTGATTCTTAAATGCAAGTCCATTGTTGATCTATTGTGATGACAAATCAAATAACAAAGTAATAACTAATTGTTTAAAAAGGTAATATTGATTCACTCCCCCTCTCAGTATTTCCAACAATTGGTATTAGAGCGAAGTGCATTCAACACAGTCTAATAACTAGAATGTAGATCCTAAAAGTAATGGATCAACAAGAGGGAATGTCTCGCAACAAAGAGCCATTGTTTAAAGGGGATTATTATTCTCTATGGAAAATAAGAATGAAAATCTATCTTATGCCTCTTAGTTTTTTATGTTTGGAAATATATAGAAAATGGGTACACTGCACCAGCTACTCCACCCACAGATAGTGCAGGAAAGAATATTTGCAATGACAACTCAAGAGTAGTCAATGCCATTGTATAAGAGTTAACAAGTCTTATGTTTGTGAAGGTAATACATTGTAATTCATCTAAGGAGATCTGGGACAAACTAGAGGCTATATATGAAGGGGACAACAAAGTCAAGGAAGCCAAACTACAAACTTGCAGAGATTAGTTTGAAAATTTGAAGATGAAAGAAGAAGAGAACATTGTTGAATATCTTCATAGAGTAGATGAGGTAGTTAACTCAATCAGAGTAGCTGGAGAAGAAATTAAATACAAACCCATTGTACAAAAAATATAAGATCTTTACCTATGAGGTATGATGCCAATATTTATACAATTGAAGACAAACTAGACCTTGAAAAACTCATAGTACATGAGCTCCATGGAATTCTTACAACATACGAGATGAGGAAAGGACAAGAAAAACTATCAAAAGGAGAAAAAACCTTTAAGGCTTCTAAAGGAAAGAAGAATCAGGAACATATGTCTAATGAAGACCAGTTAGAAATATCAGATGTAGAAGAGGCCAAATTTATAAGGAAACTCCAAAAAGGATCTAGAAAATATAAAGGAAAGTTACCCTTCAAATATTTCAACCGTGGAAGAATCAGACACTTTTCTAACAAATGTGCCTATTCTAAGAAAGAGGAAAGTGATGATGAAAGAAATTTAAAAAATCATAAGAAGAGAAAAACGAAAGATAAAAGGAATTTCTACAAGAAGAAGAAAACATTGTTTACCCAAGAAGACAATACATCATCTGAAGAAAGTGAGGAAGAGGAGCTAGAGATTTTGTTTATGGGAATGAAAACTCAAGATGATAATCATTTGGAATATGAAGAAGAAGTGAACCTTGAGGAATAATTTATCCTCGTGATTGAAGAATTAAGAAAATCTAAAAAGAAAAACAAGTTACTAAGAGAACAACTTCTAAAGTTTGAAGAAGTTATAAAATTAAGAGAAAATGATGTTTCCAAAACCATTAGTGATTCAAAAAAATTGATTATTGAGTTAAAAACCAAAAGAAAAGAAGAATTATTAAATAAGGAACTCAATGAAAAACAACAAACATGTAAGATATTGGAAGATGAAATAATTCAACTAAAAGGGAAACTAGAAAAGGAAGACATTCAATCTAAGTTTGAAAACAATTCAAAAATCATGAACACCATTTTTAGCAGACATAGATCATCAAATGATAAGACAGGACTAGGATATGATCCCTCTACAAAATAGAATAATGGCCAATAACCAATCAACTATGTATATGCTCTTAAGAACTCCATAAGAAGAGAAGAAAATAAGGCAATGACAATACCATTGAAGACTGTCCCAAATAAACATAATTTTGCACTCCCTACTACAAAAAATATGACAAAATGAATGGAATCATCAGAAGAAATCCCTCTAATAGAAATCAATATATTTTCCTTGGATATTGTTATTCCTGCAATAATTTTGGACATAAAGAAGTACATTGTAAAGCTTATAGAAAGTACAATTCAAGAAATGTTCAAAGATATGAAAACAATAAGAATAATGTAGAAAGAAGAAATCATAACTCATTCTCTCCCTTACAAGACTTCAATATTGAATGCAAAAAATGCAACAATTATGGTCATAAGGCTAGTGAATTTAGATTTCCAAAGTATTCCATGAAGGCAAGTATCTCCAACATTAAGGAAAATTATAAGAATATATGGAGAAGAAAAGATAAAGTATAAAGGAAGAAAAATGATGAAGATATTGCACCTGAAATAGATAAAATTGGCAACAGGAGAATACTGGGTGAAGTGTCTGATAAGGTATATGAAAATCAGAGTTATGCATATTAAGTGGATCAAGCTCAAACCCTCAAGAAAATAAAACCCTAAAGAAAAATATGACACAATTGCAAAACTTGATAATGTCTTGCAAATTAATTATTCATTACCCAACAAATGGAAAATGAAAAAAAAAATTCTCAAGAAAAATATAAAGAAGATTTTGTTTCACAAGAAAATAATGATGATGATAAAATTTCAATAGAAGATCAATCAGAAGAATTAAGCGATGATGATCTTGGAAATTTTCAAACACTATTTTGATGATATACTAAAACTCCTCCTAAACAAAAAAATATAAATAGAGGAAAGGAAGGAGGAATTAGGGAAGACTTAAGATTGTTCCTGTTGATACCCCTATGAGTACTGAAGCACAGAATAATGAAGAGGCTCTTGGTTCACAAATGAATATATAACTAAGAATCATTTAAAGCAACATGGTTTGATGATATAAACTCTATTTTGTAAGATCTGATATGGTTTGTTGCAGGTCTTCATCTGCCAAGGAACAATGTTGGTTATGTATTCTCTCAGTGAAGTTGTGTGAATGGTTTATGAGGCATATCTTTCATGGTACATATGTGAGCTCCATTGATATATCTTATGATAGAGGCATATCATGTGTGATATGACACTTGTTTAAGGCACATTATTGGTACATGGATAAAGGCACTTGTTGATGATCCTGATATATGCTTGGTTCACTTTTGGCACATATTATTGACATATCCTTTTCTTCATGGTCGATGCATGGGATAGTATGTATGATTGGCATACACCTGATGCATGGTGTGGCACGAGTTTATATGTTTGATGCATGTACAGGTCCAAGGATCATTATAGGAATATCATATCATTCTTGAGTAGTTGATCTATGTTCCATTTGAGAAGTAGTATTTGAAGTGGAAGCAGATTGCAGTGGTAGCATATTGTTCATCTTGCAGAGAAGATAGAGGAATACATACCCACAGGGGGATTTATTCTTCTTCCCATGATTGGTTTTAGTAGCATGATTCTAGATGAAGAGATGATTGAAAACCATGCCACCAACATTGCCTCAGAGTGATATCCCTTGTCCAAAGGAGGAGAGATTCATAGACAAGGAGAGCATCACCTCAGGGGGAGTGTCACCCTAAAGGGAGAAAGGAAACATCCCTTTTTTTCATTGATGTCAAAGGGATAGAAAAAGAATTAAATAAAATTCAATTCCCAACTTGAAAATGAGATCAATGATAGGGGAAAAAAAGTATTTGTTTTACAGATATGTTTCCCTCAATTCCAAAGGGGGAGATTGTTGGCATTTTTTTATTGTGTGTTGTCATTGATGGAAACACAAATAAACCATGGACAATAATCAGAGAAAAAGGAAGATCTCCTTGGGGCAGAAGAAATTTGTGATCACTGTTTGATCACGATATGATCAACAATGATCCTATGTTCCTAAAGCACAAGAGAGGTAGCATACAAATAATTCACGTATAGAAGGAGTAAAGAATGCACAAGAAGTTATTAAATTCTCAATATAAATAGAGTATTGTGATTGTGTATAGACAGTGCATAAACGAGTGCACCGATAGAAAGATGAGAAGGGAAAGCACATTGTAGATATCAGTATCGAAATCCCCATAGTAAAACTCCAAAAGAACCAAGGAAGAATCTTGTCTGTTGATGTATTTCTTAGGACAATCCTGGACCGTTAGATCGCACAGAAGCCAAAGCCTAATCATTGGATCAAGCAGGATTCAAGAATTTGGAGCTTCACCACTTGGCAAAAGCATGAAATCCCTGAAGCCAAAAAGTGTCAAAACCATAAAGGGTAAAAACCATAATTGCAAAATCCCGCTGACCATTGATATGGAATGAAAATATTGAAACCATCAGATCACACTAAAAGGAAGAAGGTGGTCAAATTTGGCATTGACCTACTCCAGTGATAAGAAGCTCAGATAAACCAATAAATCTCGAACTCTAGAGACCTAAAGTTAACAGAAGTCATCGAGACAAATAAATATCTACGATGAAGCTATGAAGTAATGAAATTTCAAAATCCTAGTCAATAGGACCATGTCAACAATTGATGACATGTGGCTCAATCAAATAGTGACAATTGTCAAGGTCGATGTGGCACATAAGGAGTGTAAAAATCACAAATTAGGTTGACACATGGCACACTTACCAAGGGTCCATGCCATCATAGGTGATGTCATCATGCCACGTTAGTTCAGGACTAAAGCCTCCGAGGATAACCAGCTTCTCCTACCAGCATAAATACCCAAAGCACTGAAGGTCGAAGTCATGAAATAATGTTGATTGTTGATCTAATATTTCTAGACCGTCTGATCGTACAGGGGAAGGAATAGTCAGCCTGACACTGACCACTTCGGGATTACGAGGAATCCAAAAAAACTAAATCTCCAAAGGGATAAGTAGTGAATTAACATTAACCATTGATCTACTTCAGGAGAATTCTCGATCGTTTGATAGAGTACAATGGAAGGATAGCGTAAGGAATATTAAACAACTGATAACAAGTGATCACCATCATTTTATGACTTATTCTGTAGGTACAACTCCGAGTGAGTTGAAAAAACATTAGAGCCAAAATACCCTAGAGTCTCGGAGGGCTGAAGTTCCAAAATCCAAACAACCGTCAGATCGAGAACTTTAGGAGAAACATGAACTGTTAGATCAAGCAATCTAGAGCCATGATCCAAGAGGGAGACATGTGGCACAAGACACATATGACATGTGGAAAAACCAATTGGTGAAAAGTGTCAAGGTCTAGCTGGCACTTTAGGTATATGAAAAATCAAGGTGACACGTGGAAACCACTCAGCTAGTGCCACGTCAACAAGCCAAGATACTATGGGGGAATTGAAAAAACTTAAAATTTGTAATATCTCGGAGTCCCAGAGTGTCGAAGCCCCGAGATAAGATATGAACGTTTGCCGAGGAGGAAGATCCATGGTCAAGATCCAAAAGAGAAAAGTAACATGCATGAAGTTTATGTACATGCGTCATCTCGAGATTAAAGTGCACATGGGAAGGCCATTAACAAAAAACCTTGTTGATTTTGCACGGACCATCCACTCAACCACATATTAAGTTAGAACTGTCTGATATGCTAGTGAAATAGAGTATATGCACTTCGACGAAATTTACTCCTCGAGAGTTGGAATATTGCAAAGGTCGAAAATACCGAAGGCCGGAGTACTAGAGGACTTGGTTCCAACACCAGTCACGTGATAAGGTAAAGAAGCTAAAAAGGAGTGCAAAAGGTCCTAGAATTAAATAATCCCTTGGAAATTTGAATATGGTCTCATGTAGGAGAATAAGGGGAAAAGAGAAAGAACTAACAAAACAACGCTTGGAATGGATAAGCCCATGGTTTTGAGCTTGCGGTCACATAATGAAAAGATAAATCACATGTGCATTAACTCTGTTTCCTGTAGGAAACCCACGAAGAACACCATAACAATATAGAGAGCTAGTAAAAGTTCAAATATGATCTGTTGGAGAATTAGGGATACAACATAAGCATAAGAATGAAATAAAGAGGCATGGGATCGAGTTAAAAGAAATTGATCCATACATATGATCATTTTATGAAAATCCCTCTTACTAAATTGAAAATATTTCATGATAATGTATGAATAATAGTAAAGGAAGATATTAATTAAAAGACAATTATTGTTAATTCAAATGAATATGTGCAATGGTTCAAACAAAGGGATACAATGATTCAAAGATTATACCATTTTTAATACTATATAAGCAAGAAAGAATGGTGAAGAAGAATGTGTCTTTGTAGTCTAGATCAAAATATCAAAAGAAAAAGCAGAGTCCAAGAAGCAAAATTGAAGATACTTATGTAGTGTGGGTGGAAGGGAGAAGCAAGGAAGGATTCATATATTTTTCTAAGTAAAGTGTGAAAATAAGGGATTTGGTGCTTCCTAGGGTTGGTGCCATAAAACAAGGGAGCTGGTTCTTCCCAGGGTTGGTTCCCTAAAACAAGGGAGTTGGTGCTTCCTAGGTTTGGTTTCATAAAACAAGGGAGTTGGTGCTTCCTAAGGTTGGTACCCTAAAAACAAGAGAGGTGCTTCCTAGGGTTGGTACCCTGAATAAGGGGATTTGTATCTCCAAGAGTTGGTTCTCTAAAGAGGATTGGTGTCCTTCACAATCATAGATTATTCCTTATAAAAAATTTAATTCTTGTTAAGTATACTTATATAATTGATTCTTAAATACAATTCCATTGTTGATCTATTGTGATGATATATAGAATAACAAATCAATAACTAATTTTTTAAAAAGGTAATACTGATTCACCCCCCCTCTTAGTATTTCCAACACCATCTACCATTTCACCCCACTACAATGTCAAGTCATGAGGTTACTACTAAACAAAAAGATCTCAGAGAGGAAGGATACTGAGAATGGTTGAAACAACCACCTATTCAATTCCCACTACGTCCCGATTCACCAATTCAAAACCTCGACAGTAACACTAGTTCTTCACATGTTGGGGATGAAGGAAATGATATAGAGGTTTGTATGGATGATTTATTAAGGAACACATAAGCCATGGAGAGAATGTTATTATATGCATTCTATCAAAATGAACTAGGGGATGACACTGATGTTGTAGATACCTTCTACGAAATCCTAAAATATGCTTCCACCACCCCTCTATTTGGTCAAGTACTAGAGTTTTCAAGGTCTACCCATCTAGGGACAACAATGTTATTATACAACTTGAAAATAATGTATGGTATGCCAAACACATTTTTCTAGACACTTTTGAGGTAACTAACCATTAAGTCCCCTAAATTTTTAAGGAATTTTGTCACACAATGAAGGAATAAAAGGGATGATTTTTTTCATGCTTAATGACTATGTAAATTTCATTCTCCCACTAATTATAGGTTTCTCAAAGAAAAGGTACTTATGAGAGCTAATCTCTTTCTCGATAGCTGCATAGAGGAAATACAAATGCTGAAAATGTTGGGTGTTGAGTACAAATCATACCACTCATATATGAATTATTGTATTCTATACAAAAATGAATATGTGGACAAACAAATATATCCAGAATGTAGGCATGACAAATACCATAAATAAATAAAAAGGGTAAGTCACATGGTTCTCCTCATAAGATATTGAGGCACATGCCTATAATTCCAAGGATTCAAAGTTTCTTTCATTGAAAACAATTATCCATGTTGCAAGGGTGGAATGCATCACATAGAAGTGAGCCAAGAGTTATGTGAATCCCAAAAAAATCTATTGCCATGAAGCATATATAGGATACATGGCCCGATGAATTCAAGGATGAAGTACGAAGCCTCCGATTGAGCATAGATATGGAGGGAGTTAACCCATATTCCCTCCAAAACAACAATATTATGTTTGGCCAGTGGTAGTGATCAATAACAATATCCCCCATGGTTTTTTGTGAAGAATGAATATCTTATGTTGGCTCCTATAGTCTTGGGTATAAGACAAGTGAAGAGAATGGATGTCTACCTCCAACCACTGATATATGAATTTAAGCAATTATGAGAAGGGATAAATGTATATGATGTATCAATACCCATTCCAATGGAGAGCTATTTTAAGTTGTATGGAATATGTGTGTACACCACACACGATTATCTAGGACTAGGAGTTTGCTTCAGTAAGAATGTTCATTTATTGTTTATATCTATAATTTTATTTGGCATAATTCATTTGGTACAACTACATTTTTGACACTAACATGCTATGTATATGATAACATTTCAGGTATTTTAACAAAAGGGTATCATGGATGTAAATGTTGTGAGCCTTCTATAAAGGCCAGGTGGCTTTTATAGACATGCAATTCCATCTTCTAATTCACCTACCTAATGAGGTTGCATTAGTTGGGGTGCTCTCATGTCATTGGATGTTCTTCATAGAGATGTACATGAAAAAATGAAGAGTTTTGTTTGAAAAAGGGAAAAAACAAAGGGCTTTATGGCAGAGGATTACATAGTATATGAGTTGTTCTATTATGCCAGTGAGTACATCAAGAAAATTGATGACATAGCAGGGGAAGTTGTTTGTGATGACCATAAAGATGAGGAAAAAAAAGGAAGGGGAGCTACTCCAAACGAATGGAAAAAAATCACTTGATAAAAAGTAAGTCAGTTATATTTTGTCAATTTAGTGCAAACAAATTGTTTACATTGAAGTTGATGATACATATTTCATCCCATGCTATTTGTTTTGAATTATTTTATACATCACCGAATTTATAAATTTTGATTCCATCAATAAATTCATTCTTTAAGTTGATAATATATATTTGATATCATGCTATTCATTTTGAATTTTTCTATACATTAGCGGATTTAGAAATGTATGCTATCAATAAATTAGTTCTTTACAACATTGAGGCAATGTGACCATGGGTCGCTTTGTATGAAGAGAAAATAATGAAATGAGACAGTGACAAGAAAGTATTCAGACGGTCGAATAGTAGAAGCATGACTTTTCTTGATCATTTAAAATAAAATATGCCAAAAATATGTCCCAACAGTTGGGTGGTTAACTAGATACAAGAGATATATGTGGTGTGTGGTTATAACTCACGTGGAGAAGATCTGGATGCACTCAACATAGGGATTGGGTGTAGAAAATATTTAATAACCTCTACGAGTACCATGTTCTATTTATAATATTCACATTTGAATTGTAACACATATTATTTTTTGAGTAATGCTTTGGTTATTAGACATATGACAATATCCTTTATTTGCATTTTTACAGGTACATTTGTTCCCATATGTGGGAATATGGAGATCATTTTCACACTGATTATGTTGATAATGGACATATCACACATATTGTTGAGTGGAGGTTGATTTCTACCAATCTAGTCATGCTAGACACCATGATGAAAACCTAATAGAGGGGAAGTTATTTTACATTGAAAATATACAAGAAATCATACAAGTGAACTTCTCATCATTTCAATGTGTTATTTTTTGTTGCAAGTGGTGGGATACCGTCGACCGAAGAAATGTAAAGGAAGATCATGATAGTGGGCTAATATGCATTAACTCTAAAAAAATGTGATTTGAAAGTAAGGAGCCTTATGTTTTCCCAAAACATTGCAACCGAGTGTTTTTTACCCAAATGTGTTGGATGGGGATTGTTGATTCATAGTGAGACATGATCCAAGATATAAACATATTTTTGAGAAAAACAATGTTACAATGCCAAGCAAAGAAGACAATCAGGGTGATGGAAACATAGATTTATTTGTAAATGAATTGTTTGAACATTTATATTTTGGATCTGTCATTTTATTATGGGTATCTATAATGAACAATTATGTTTTTTTTTTTCATTTTATAATTATGTTGGATATGAAAAGTTATCAACCATTTACAACCACCATATTGAAAATACATCAAATAGTACAAGCATAAGATGTGGTTTTGAAATATTTTTATTGTCATATTTATTGTTTATTATAGCAAATTTATGTTGTATTGTATTAAAATATGTTTATGTTGACCTTTGAATTACTAAGCATTAATTGAGATATCACAAAGTTGGTGATTCACAATAGCAAATATTTATTTTAAACTATATTTTATTTAACAAAAAATGAAGATATTTCAAAATATTCAAACCTCAAAAAAAATTATTTGAAAATATCAAAATTCAAATAAATATATACTTACTTTGATGGAACTTCTAAGGAAAATTCCAACAAAATAACTTCGTGCAACATTTACACTTGTGGTGTTGGAATTACCAACTTTGATGAATTCCCCATTGATGGGTATTCTATATGTACTAATTCCCTCAATTAAATTGTCAACCCGGGGTAAGTAAACTTAGAGTTGTGGCACAATGCATGTCCATGAGAAGAAGAAGAAGTAGAATCAATATTGATGTTGTGCTTCTTCGTCGCTACTTCTAAATTTGCCATCTTCTTCAAACATTTGGACTCGTCATGACCATGTTTCCCACAAAAGTTGCAATGTCTAGCAGTCTTCTTATTTTTAGATTTTTCTCCTTTGTCACCATTAGGAGCTAAAGTTGTCTCAGTGGGTTTGGGACCCTTGTTTTTCTTGTTGTTATGGCGAGGATGTTGCTTCTTGGGATTCTTGGTTTTATCTTTCTATTGGAATACTAAGGATTTGTTGGAGGTACTTGTAGTGTTGATCACTCCAAGTTGTACAATATTATCTTGCTCTCTAATCAAAGCATCACAAAAGGACTCAAGAGTGGGTTTTTGATAAGATTTCCCTAGAGCCTCTCTCATGGTTAGATACAAACATAGAATACGCACTACCTAGATTAGAAAGAATAATATAGATACAACACTCTTCCTCCAACTTTATGTTACACTCTTCACATAAAATTCCAAGTGTTTTAAACTTAGATAGATAGTCTTCAATGCAAGAAAAATCATTTAGACTTAAAGTGAATATCTAATTTTCTAACTGATATGCTCGAATAATATTTTTTTTACCAAACAAAGATTCAAGATTTTCCCAAGCTTTATCGAGGTCATCAATTTATTGAAGGTGGAACCTTAAATAAAGAGATATGGACATTTCAATCATTCCACGTGCTTCGTCATTCCTATTATCCCATTTGACTTTATTTTCATCATCAGTGGGTTCTTTTTACTTTCCCAAGGTAATCCAATACAAGCCTTTACTTCTTAATAAACCCTCCATGTGGGATTTCCCTTGGAAGTAGTTGGTGTTGTTAAGAAAAAGATCACTGGAAGAATCCATATTAAATATGTAGATAATATGGATTTAAAAACTAAAAATCATAATCTGGATGGAAAGATCTCAAACAAATAGGCGGTTTAAAAAAAACAACACTGAAAAAAGACTTTGGATGTGAAAGTTATGCCCTTTTAAAAAAAGAATAAATGGTAACCAAAGAGTCATGTGGAAAATAGAAGTTGGTCCACGTAGTGATACCCCTCCAAATAACCTCACTTTTACAAATAAGTTTCTTTATGAAGTGACCCACTTTTATAAAAGGAAGTGGGGATAATTTTTACAATGAAGTTACTTTATAAAAGAAAGTTGCATGAAAAATAAATAACTTTAAAATAAAATATTAAAGCTACTTATAGTGATTCACTTTTATACTTGAAGTGAAATATACTCTACAATGGATGCATGAATTGTTTTTTCAAAAAAAGTAACAAAAAGAGAGAAATGAACTCTAGACCTCTTACTTCATAAGGCAACTTTTAACCAAGTGAGCTAGCAAAACATATTGTTTAGAAGGAGGATTTGGGGTGTTGTTGTTGGTGTTATGGAAGATGAACTTGGAAAGCATCTTCATAAAAAATGCTTTTCACACAAGAAAAAAAATTTCACTTCTCGATGATAACAAGGGTTAGATCTTGGTTAGCTTACCGGGAAAATGCAATTTTATGATCTGCTTCTGATTTTCCGAGATCGCACAGGGAACGAAAAAAGAGAATACACAAATCCAAAAGAGTAGCAACCCCCCCCCCCCAAAAAAAAAACTGAAATAAATTTGCAAAAATTTTGAAACAAAAAACTGAAATAACTTTGCAAAAATTTTGAAAGGTCGTATTCAGGCTTTATACCTTCATATCTAACTAAAATGGTCATATCTTGGGTAAACAAAAACCTTTTTGAGTGAAACGAAAAATTTTCTTGACTTAAACAAGAACTCCAAACGTAATGGAATAGTCATATCATCCTAGAAATGTATGGAAATGGAAGAAACTAGAGATGAGGGAACTCGGCTTCACGATCTCAATCTATAATGGGATTGGGTCTTCAAACAAGATCTGATACCATGTTCGACAACAAAGGTATTCCTACAGAGGATGAACACCTTCAATAACCACTCACACAACTAGATAAAAGATAAACACACTAATATTTTGATGTGGTAAGCACCCTACGGGGAAACATTCACGGCCCTAGCCAACGCGACCACTTGAAGCAATTTATTAATGTAAAAGAAAAAGATTACAGAGATATTTTACAAGAGAGTTTCTCACGGTCGAGCACCAAAAAATGAACCTCCATGATCTTTAAATGGAGATCATGGACCAATCAGGTGTTAAGCCACGGATCAATGTAATCATTAAGATCAAGGAGAACATGAACCATCAGATCACTCTATGTCAGGAACATATCGTGACTGTCGGATTTCCTAACTACAAATGCATACTAATGCATACTAAAGAAACACACTTTTATGTAATGACACACTAGACCAAGTAGATCTTAACTAAATCCTAAGTGTCTAAATATCCTAAAAAACTTTAGGGTAAAGTATATCCCACTAATCCCTTCTCATTTTCTAACCATCCCCACAATCTAGTGCCTTACATCCCTAAAGTTGATCTGAATAAGTTTGATGGATCAAATCCGACTAATTCGATTGACCAAATGGATCACTACTTTTCCCTTCATTCTATAACAAATGAAATAATGAAAATTATAATTGAGGTCCTCTATCTGGATAAGGAACATTGGTGGTGGTCATACGAGAGCACATCTTTAGGCATGACTACATAGAGGTAGTTCATGAAAGCCTTGTTTAACCACTTTATTAAATATAAAAAAAATGGGGATAGCTTACCAAATTGTGCCACATAGGCACAATGGAAGACTATATTGATACTTTTGAACATTGCTCTATTAGAATATGAAATTTAACTATTGAATTTGTTAAGAAATGATTTATTAGTGGTGTTAAGGAATAAATTAGAGCCCATGTACAAATGAAACACCCTATTACTTGGTTGGAGGCCACTCAACTTGCTCATCATGGCCAAATTATATCCTATGTTTAGTCTAAACACTCCAAATTTTCTCAACATCCCCACCCAAATATGCTAGATCCTTGGAAACCTAGTCCACCCCTCAAGGTTTTCAAATTGAAATGGGTTGAGATGGATGAATTTCAACTTAAAGGTATCTACTAGAATTGTGATGAAAAGTATTCTCCATTGCATAAGTGTAAGGAGTAGAAACCATTTATGGTCAATTTTTAGGACAAATATGATGGGGAATTTTATGGTGTAACTTGAGAGGAATATATTCCCATCACTGAGGAAGTTCTTATTCCAGACCAACCAAGTTAAGAACCCCAAATCACCCTGCATTCTTTGAGTAATATTTCTTCTCCTTGGACATCAAATTTAGTCGCATATATCAAGTAGTGAAAGGTCACTATCTTAACATATAGTGACATCACCCATAATTTTATTCATTGCACCATTACTTAAGAAATACATTGTTATATCCATGTTGCTAACAACTTTCAAATTATTTTTTCTAATGGGGGATCCATGAAATGTGGTGGCCGGTGTGAAAATGTGAAACTTCAAATGGTGAGTGTTCCTTGAAAAATATCATGTTTTCCATTAAACTGGGTGTGATATTGTTTTGGGTGTAAAATGGCTACAACAATTAGGCCCCATCACCATGGAATTCCTATAATTATACATAAGTTTTTAAAAATATGGTAACTCCTACTTGCTCAAAGGTCTCAAAGCAAGCTCTCCAAAAATCATCAATTCTCATTATATAAAAAATGTTCTAAAAAAGGGTCATTCTATCATTCTTCCACAACTCCATTCTATTCAAGCCTTTGAGGATGCTTCTCATCTAGTTCATTTGGATTTTGGATTAGTATTAGATAAAAAACAAAAAGTCTTTGATCATCCCCAAGGATTACCACCATCACATGGAGAGCATGATCATAACATCTCATTGTAAAACCCAAGGTGTATCCATATCATCATCATTTTCCCCAAAAGACTGAAATTGAAAATATTGTGCAAGAGTTATTAGCTACCAATATCATTTTTCCTAGTGTTAGACCCTACTCTTCTTAAATTGTGATGGTCTTGATTTTTTCAAACTTAACAACTTGACATTCAGGGATAAATTCCCCATTCCAGTCATTGATGATCTGTTAAATGAGCTACATATATCATAGTGCTTTACCAAAATTGATCTTCACTCTCAGTATCTCCAGATTCACATGAAATTGACATTCCAAAAACTATTCTTTTCACTCATGATGTCCATTACAAGTTTTTTGCAATGCTCTTTGGTCTTTGCAATGCACCTTCCAACTTTAAAAGCTTCATGGACCACATATTTCAACCTCTTCTATGTCATTTTCTCTTGGTCTTATCTGATGACATATTGGTCTACGCAACACATGTGGTAGATCTGGATCATGTATTAAAACTCCTCTGTCATCACAACCTATTCATCAATTATTCTAAATTTTATTTTGGTGCTTCCAAAGTTGAATATTTGGGACACATTTTTAATGGGGAAGGTGTGTGTGTGGATCCTAAGAAAATTGAGGTGATGAAATATTGGCCTCATCACAAGACCCTATTTCACCATGATTTTCTTGGCCTCACAAGTCACTATAATAATTTTGTAAAAAAACAATATGGTAAAATTATTGCTCCTCTCACCAACCTACTAAAAAACAATACCTTTAGCTGGAATGTAGTAGTTGCAAAGGCCTTTTAGCATTTAAAATATGTTATGCGTACTACACTAGTCCTCACCCTAATTGAATTCAATAAGACTTTTGTTTTGGATCTTGTTGCCTCAAACAAAAGAACCAGAGTTGTGTTAATGTAGGAGGGATGCTTGGTCTCCTTCAATCATAAGCAATTATCTAATAAAAGCATGGGAAAATCCACCTATGAGAAGGAAATGTTGGCTATTATTCATGTAGTTTATATGTGGCATCCTTACTTGATGGGGTGTCATTTCCATATTAAAATAGACCATCAGAGGTTGAAATATTTCTTGTAATAGAGGTTATCCTTCTCGAAGTGTAAAAGTGTGTCACCAAATTGTTAGGATATAACTATGAGAATGTCTACAACAAGGGAAAGGAAAATGTGGTGGTTGATTCTCTCTCTAGGAAGTATTATGAGGAAGGGCCCATATTTTTCTTATCTTTCCTAATTCCTAATTGGTTATAGGAGGTATTGTTGATTGAAATTTCTAGATATAAACTTTGTAAGTAGTTTTGAAACATCCAACATTTTGAGTGGACACTCTACCCATAATCAGGAAAAAGATGAAGCTAATATGACTAACTATGAAACCTACACATTCAAATTCTAAACCTTTACGGGAGGTATGTAAAGAATTTTCATAGGACTTCAATATCATGCACATGATCCACCAACCCCATGCTAACCCGTAGGCACACCTAGGTTGCACTTGGCAAGATGATGAGATCCATTGTAAAGGTCATATTGTTTTGGTTTGGGATTCCTCTATGAAATCCAAAGTGTTATCTAAATTACACTCCTCTCCCATAACAATTCAATATGGGTTTCACAAAACACATGACTAGACTAAGTGTTCATTCTTTTGGGAAAGCATGAAGAAGGGAATATGCACCTTTGTGGTCAAATATGATACTTGCCAACAACATAAAGGGGAAAAGATAATTTATCCAAGAGTCTTACAACCCTCACCCTTTCCTACAACTATGTGGTTTGACATTTATATAGATTTCATTATGGGTTACTAAAATTAGGAAACAAATCAATGATAATGGAAGTTGTTGATCACCTTTCCAAATTTGCTCATTTTTGTTCTTTACAACATTCATTCAAGGTCTCCACGGTAGCATAGGTTTTCATGGACAATATTTTTAAGCTACATGGTATGCCTAAATCCATTACAATTAATCGTGATCCCACCTTCACTGGTAATTTCTGCCAAGAGTTGTTTCAGCTTCAAGGTACCCAATTAAATCTCAACATTGCATATCACTTCCAAACTGATGGCCAAATGAGACTAGTCAATAAATGTTTGGAAAGTTATTTACGTTATTTTTCTTTGAAACAAAAAACACAATGGGTTCAACAATTATCCCTAACGAAATGGTGGTATAGTACTACTTATCATTGTGCTACTAAAATGATCCCTTTAGAAAATATTTTAGGTAAAAAATGGGCCTAAAAAGATGTTATCAAAACCAACTTTAAAACAACCAATAGGATTCAAGATGATGATGTCAACCATAAAGGTAAATATTTTTTGAGGGAAAGAAAACTACTTTTTTTAATCAAATTTTCGACTTATTTCCTTATAGGTTTACTCAAAATTAAAGTGTAGGAACTCTTTGGATTTAAAATCTAATTCTACATCCAATGAGAACCCACTCTGCATACTTTGATAGACCCATAATGAGATAAAATGGAAATACGTGAAAATTTGTGTTTATTTTCAAAGAAACATGTTTTTTCATGTATTTCCAATTTATCTCACTGTGAGACTATCAAAAGTATGTGGAGTGCATACTCATTGGATGCATAATTAGATTTTGCATCCAATGAGTGTCTATACTTGAAATTTGAGTAAACCTATAAGGAGATAAGTCAAAAATATGATTAAACAAAGTAGTTTTCTTTCTTTCCCTTTGAACATTCATAACTCTTGTTTTTATTTTTTAGGTAGTTTTCTTTATTTCAATTTGAAAATTCATAACTCTTGTTTTATTGTTTTTACTATTACGTAG
>JZKD02S1862241.1:192828-219775 GCA_000966675.3 Picea glauca | reverse complement strand
TGTTAAGTTCATGCTTCTTCTTTTCAATGTTCATGTGTGAGGAAATGTGCTTTTAAAAGGTTAATTAGGTGTTATAAACCAATACAAAGCAGTATAAAGTGCAGCAAATAACACAACAAACTCACAACAATAACAAGATGATAAAGGAGTTCACCCCTCTCTGGGCTACATCTCCTTGAGCCTCCTTCAATGGACTTGGCTCTTTGGGATTAGTTTGTCAAATGTTATTTTACAAGCTACTTCTCAACTCCAATGGATTTACAAACTGTACCATTGGGTTCAGAATACATAAAAACCCCAAAAATGACTATTAGAACTCTGAAAATGGATCTTGTCTCATCCAATCATGACCTCTTCTACATGTGGCCTCCAAGCTTCCCTGAGCTTCTTTGTGGAAAAAACACCCGTAAAAGTCCTCCAATGGATCTGAAAACTATCCCAATGTGTTCAGAGCATAATAATTAGTCAAAAATGACTATTCAGTCTCAGAAAATAGACATGTGCTCATCTGAGCAAGGCCTCAAACAATGAGGGCTTCAAGCTTCCTGGAGCTTCCTCAAACTTCAATGGTTAAAAACCTACAAATGAAGTCTACAAATTCCTATGAAAATAGTGCCAATGGACTCAGAACGTCCAAAAACCCCTAGCTGGGCTTTTTCGGCACCTCATTTGGCCAAAAACTCAAAAAGTTAGGCATCCTGCCATTTTTTTCCCTTCAAGCTCCTGTCTTTGGTTCACCATTTTGCACCTGTGTGTGAATGAACCTAGCCTTTGGGCGTTTTCCATGCCTAAACTTAGCACATGCATGCCTTTCAAAATTGGTTCTAAATTGTCGCACCGTTAGCAAAATTAAAGCCCCCGAGGACGGAGGTGTTGGGCACATGGGGCCATGTGGCCACGTTCCTCGCTCACCAAAAGGGCTAAGTTGCCACTGTTTAATATTGAAGTGAAAAGTGGCGGGTGTGTAGTTGCATGCCCGTTTAAACACAAAACTAAATCCATTACACATTCGCGCGCATGCGAACAGACTTGGTCGCATGGTAATACCCATATAACCGGGTGCTCAACTCCGTGTAATTACCAAAACCCGTGCCACTTTTCATAGTGGTCATATGGTAACGTATAAAACCACAGGCTATTTCAAAACACCCCCCGCGTGCCATTTAAACAGAGTTAAGGTCATATGTGGTGCGATAAAACCGTGCTCTGTTACAATAACCATATGTGCGCGCACTCTGTCGGAGAGTATGGGCATGTGTAACATAGTGTGACCGGGGCTTTGTATAAGGTTCGAACCCCCATGCGCATTATAATACACGATCGTATGAAAGTTTAATGGAACCATGGGTCGGGCTCCGTGTACCAACTCCCCCGCGCGCCGTAGAACATAGAGTCATATGCGACGAGGGTGTGATCGGGGGTTGGGGCTTAGCCCCAGCCCTAACCCTGTGCCAATAATTAAAACAATTCAAAATGTATATATATATTTCAACGTATGGTTAATAAGCACCATAGTGTGGCGCGTTGGTGGGTTGGCCTTTGTTAAAGCTTTGAACGGTGGGTAGAGGTCCGGGGGTTGAACCCCACGGACCAACAAAAATTTTAATAAACCAAACAATAACCCAATAGCCAATAAACGGGTGCCACGAAAACGATTACAGATCCATGCATATCATTAGCTAAAAATCCTGCAAATCCTTAGATTCTATTATAGTCAACTCCAAGTCGGTTTTACTAGTCGACATCCATTCATTCTCTAGTTGGTTGTCTCATGCCCACACTTTGACCTCTTTCTAGTTGACTTGTCATCCATATATTCGACTTCAAATTTACCTGGTCGAATTCCTCAACATTCGACCTTGTAACAAACTCAATTACCCACAGGCCAGGCTATGCCACTTCAAGCCCACTTCTGGACTTCTTTTGACTTGTGATCTAACTTTTAATGAATAAATATGAATGAAGAATTCACATGCATAGATCAAGAATTCATGCTAAAACATAAAATAAATGAACCATATGTCATGCATAGAAATAACCAACATGCATGCATACTATGGATATGAAATTCATAGATAATTAAATACACATCGGAATAAATACACAAGTAAATAAAACCATAACAAAGAGCACTTATCTTTAATGAAACGAATCACGAACTAGCTATAGACCAAGGACGTTCCACCTAGCCGTAGACAATGATGTTCCAAGTCTCAACAACAATGTCACCCCCGAGCCAGGTCTATGAATCTAGAAGGACGGTTCCATAGTATCACTCAGATTCCCAAACCAATTAGCACTCAATCTCTCACAATATTTTCAGCATCCATAACAATCCAAAGTACACCAGCTCTCTTCTACCCAGCCTGCACAACCCAAGAGAATGGAGCCCCTTCTCTTGCACATAGTCGCTCAGGATGCCCATCTCCTTCTAGGGCTCCAGTGCAACTGGTTGAGAATATCCATGTTGGGACTCTCAGGACTCACGATTGTGAGAAAAAATGAGCATAGGCTAAAGCATCTCAGGCATGTAGGCCTTAATTCATGGTTGGAATACACCAGGAGTCTTTATAGCCAACAAAACCACGACTCATTTTCGACAATTCATTTTCCCTCCCAAATCCAAACGAGAATGAGTGGGTGAAAGAGTGAATGGAGAGAGAAGAAAACTAAAGGTGTGAACAATGAACAATGAGTGAGTGAGTGAATGACTGAAGAACAAGAAACCCCCACAACAGAACAAACATGGGTTTGTGTAATTCTTGGAATTAAAGAACCACTTGGCCTTCCCCCCAAGAAGCTCATGTAACTATTATTATCCATTAAAAAAAATGGGTAAATAAAATATAAAATAAATACTTAGCCTCTCAAGCCCCCTCTCTTGTGGAATCATAGCCCCCTATAACTCTTGTCCTTGTCTGTCTAGCATCCAATGATGTATTTATTATTAATAATGATCAAACATTATATTTCCTAGGAACATTGGCCTCTTTCAATTGTTTGGCCACTCTGGATTTTCATGGATTAACAAAATACATTATTTAATACGTGGCTCAAAGCTCGGGATGTTACATCCCCTCCCCCTTATTTTGGCATTGTCCTCAGTGCATATACAAAACATAAACAAAATTTCAAAATTTATTCAAAAATTTGCGGGTACTCTTCCCACATGGCATCTTCATGCTCTCAAGTAGCATCTTCAAGACCGTAGCATGTCCACTGGAATTTTACCATCTCTATGACTCCATTCTGGAGCATTTTGATTTTTTTATCCAATATTCACATTGACTGGACCTGAAAGTCTCCCTCTATCTCTACCTGAATCAGATGCCAATCAATAACATGGTTAGGATCATGTACATATTTTTTTAGCAAAGAGACATGAAATACATTATGCACATTCATGGAAGCAGTCAATGCAAGTATGTATGCAACTGGCCCTATTATGTCCAATATCTCAAATGGACCACAGAATCTGGCTACTAGATTTGTACAACTACTCAACTTCAAAGAGATATTTTTGGGATTCACTTTTAAAAGCACATGCTGCCCCACTTTAAATTCTCTAGATGTTCTATTCTTATCTGCATAAATTTTCTCTCTATCTTGAGCTTCCTTTAAATTCTGCTTAATTCTAACCATCTAGTCTTCAATATCCTTGAGTAATTCTGGCCTAAGTACCACTCTATTTGTTGGGTTTTCCCAACTCACTAGAGTATTGCATTTCCTACCATACAAAGTTTTAAATGGGCTCATTTTCAATGAATCTTGATACCCATTATTCTAGGCAAACTCAACCAAGTGCAAGTAATCTTCCCACTTAGATGGCTTATCCATCACATACATTCTCAACATGTCTTCAATTACTCAATTGAATCTATATGTATTCCCATATAAATATGGATGGTATGTTGTTCTAAAGTCCATATTTGTACCAAATCCTTTAAACAATCCCCTCCATAAATTTGAAATGAACTTTGTATCTCTTTCTGAGACAATTTCCTTAGGTATCCCATGCAACCTAGCAATCTCCCTCATGTAAATTTCTGCAATATTAGTTGTTGTATTAGTCATTTTTACAGGAACAAAATGAGCATCCTTTGTCAATTTATCAACTGCTCCCATGATTGAATCATGTTGTCTAGTGTCCTGGGTAATTTAGTTATAAAATCAATGGTTACCACTTCCCACTTCTTCTCTAGAATTGGTAATGGTTGTAGAAAACCCGTTTGGTGCCTATTCTCATCCTTCACTCTCTGACATTCCATACATATGGCAATCTAATCAACAACATCTATTTTCATTCCTGGCCAAAAGAAGTGGCTTCTTACTACTGTAATTTTTTTCTGGTAACAGGGATGTCCAACATATGGAACATTATGCATTTATTTCAATACCAAACTCCTAAGTTCTTCAGAAATAGGAACATCAATTCTATTTTTATGCATAAGTAATCCATGTTCCTTCATCTCATATTCTTCAATTTTATGTTGTACATTTTCCTGTTGTAAGATTTCTTTTACCTGTAGGCAATGTTGATCTATGACAACAACATCTACAATTTTTCTCTTTAAATATGACTGATGCATACTAACATTTGTAGCATGCATGATATTAGTCTTCTACTAAGTGCATGAATAACTTTATTTTATTTTCCCTTGATATGCCTGATATCAAAATCATATTCACTTAAAAATTCCATCCATATTGTTTTCCTGACATTCAAAGTTGGTTGTTCAAAAGGATATTTTTGACCACTGTGGTATGTTCTTAATTCAAATATCTTCCCCATGAGATAATGCCTCCACATATTCAATGCATGAACAATGGTAGAAAGTTCCAAGTCATGCGTGGCATAGTTCCTATCATGTTCTTTAATCTTTCTGGATTCATAACCAATTACACGTCCATTTTGAGTGAGGACTCCACCCATTCCTTCCTTGCATGCATCTATACATACCACAAAACTTTCATTTGGGTCAGTAATAATTAAAATAGGTGCATTATTAAGTAATTCTTTCAACAAATTAAAGTTCTCTTCACCCTCATATAACCATTCAAATTCAATTCCCTTCTTTTGAAAATAAGTGATGGGATGATCAATCTTAGAGAACCCTTCTGTAAATATTCTGTAGTAACAAACTAATCCCATAAAAGATCTAACTTCTGAAACATTCATGGGTTTTGGCCATCCTCTATTGGCTTCAATCATCTCTGGATCTACTGCTATACCTTGTTCTGAAATAATGTGTCCCAAGTAATGGATCTGTTCTTGGTAAAAAGAACACTTACTAAGCTTGGAATACAATTGATATTCCTTATCACTTGCAATACCAATATTAGGTGATGTTCATGATATTCCTCTGACTTAGAATATACAAATATGTTGTTCAGAAATACTATGACAAACTTATCCAAATAATTTATGAATATGCCATTCATTAAGAACATAAAGATAGTTGGTGCATTGGACAGTCCAAATGGAACCACTACAAATTCATAGTTCCCATACCTAGTTCTAAAGGATGTCTTATTGATGTCTTCTTCCTTGATTCTTACCTGATGGTATCCCAATCTCAATTCTACCTTCAAAAATATATTTTCCCCTCTTAGTTGATCAAAGAGGTCATCAATTTTGGGTAGAGGGTACTTTTTCTTTATAGTGGATTTGTTCAGCTGTTGAAAGTCAATACACAGCCTCAAAGTTCCATACTTCATTTTGACAAAGAGTACTGGTGTTCGCCAAGGTGAAACACTTGGACATATGTACCCTTTCTTCAACAATTCTTCCAACTGCATTCATAATTCTTTTAATTTTGGTGTACTCACTTGGTAAGGTGTTTTTGATACCGAGGAAGTTCTTGGCACTAAATCAATAGAGAAATCTATCTCCCTCTTTGGTGGAAACCCTGGTATTTCTTTGAATACATCTTCAAATTCTTGTAGTACCGAAAATTGTTCAAGGCTTGGCCCCTTTGTCTTTTATGGATCCTCCACATGGGATGCATATAATTGACATCCTTTTCTTAAACACCTCTTCAGTTGTAAGGATTAAATCTCCCTTATAGAGATGGGTCTTGGAACTCCTTTCATAGTGCTATGTTTTCCTTCTTCATCAAGATATGTAAATGTCTTGTTATGACAATCTAGGACAACATGATGTTTTTCCAATCAATTCATTTCAATTAGAATATCATAAGACCCCAATGGTATAATATTTATATCAACATTAGTATTCACACCATTAAGACTAATGGAACAACCTCTTACCATATCATGGATTCTCCTTTTGGTTCTAGTGGCTAACTGAACCAAACTTGATTTTCCAAACTTACTTTTCTCCAAATGTAATCTATCCACTATTTTAGGATCAATATAATGATGAATTTCTCCTAAATCAATTAAAACAGAAAGAGGTTGATTAATGATCTTACCTTCCACCTCGATCATATTGGATTGGTACTCTGCTTGTCGATATCTAATGTTGCATAAATTCTTCCCATGTCTTCTACTATTGTATCCTCTTGGATGTTGTGCATGGTATTCACTATGCCCTTTCTGTGAGGGAAATCCTTGTACACGTGATCTTCTTTGCATCCCCGACATTGGATTGGTGGTCTTCCCCTTTTCCCAAGGAGTCTTCTCTCTTGTATTCATCCTTAGCATACTAGTCTTGATGATTTTTATTAGGGCTATTTCTATTGAAAGGATATTTGAATCCCTTCCTCCAATAATAATATTTCTCCTTCTTCTTATCCTTCCAATATTTTTGCATGGACTCTCTTCCTTTTCCTTGCTCATAATTAGCCTTGTTGATGGTATCAACCAAATTACTAGGTTCATCATATTGAATCTTCTCTTTATAAAAGGATGGCAATCCACTTAAAAACCTTTGTACCTTCACCTTCTCATCTTTTATGAACCCCACATACTTTAGCAGCCCCATGAACTTCTTGTCATACTCTTCCATGGTCATGCTTCCTAGACTAAGTTCAAAGAACCAATACATTTTATTTTCATAGAAGTTCTCTGAAAGGTACTCCTTCTGAAAATATTTCTTGAAATACTTCCAAGTGATCATATTCTCATTAATCTTCTCAACTTGCTTTAGTTGATCCCACCACATAGCATATTTCCCATGTAAATGGTATGTGGAAGTTTTGACTTCTAGGTTTGATGAGTAGTTATGCAATTGAAAAGACCTCCTGATTCCAAGAAACCATGCCTCAACATCATCTTCCCTTTCTCTTTCACCATCAAAGGATGGTGGCTTAAGCTTCCTCAACTCTCCTTGCAAACTGTCCAATTCATGTCTTATTCTTTGGTGCCTAATAGGAGACACCTCTGGGCTACTTATAGAATATTCATATGCATAAAATTTCCTTGTTGAATAGGGAGGTGAGTGATTCCCATGAGTTCTTCTAGCACTTACTGAATAATCAATTCTTCTGCAGTCATATCTTCTTTCATGACATCTTCCCTCTTTCTCTTGTTTTGAGTTTTATCCATTCTTTGTTTGCCTCTGCAACTGATTTAAGATTTGCATCAAT
The DNA here is from genome assembly GCA_000966675.3 of Picea glauca. Taxonomy (NCBI): domain Eukaryota; kingdom Viridiplantae; phylum Streptophyta; class Pinopsida; order Pinales; family Pinaceae; genus Picea; species Picea glauca. Next base: position 212,225 of record JZKD02S1862241.1, on the reverse strand, counting down.
TGAGAATTTATCTGATTTGTTCACTTATAAGTCTCTCATTGTCTCGTTTGTAGCTAAGTACTTCTATTTTCAGGCTTCTCATAGTCTCTATCAAAGTTTCTTGTTCCCCTCTAGCCTAGTGTCCATTGGATTATGTCTCTGCATTACCAACACTGATATTCTGACCTTTGGCCTCTTTATCATGGTTGTAATCTCCCTCTCCTTCTTCCATTTCTTGATTATGCATTCTTATACTGAAATGTTATGTTTACACCCCCTAATTCCGCAAAATGGGCAAGCCACCATTTTGTTATAATTATGCATATTAAAAAAAATTCCAAACAATGCTACATGTCCTTTTTCTTCTCAATTCATGAAGAATATATTATCATTCTCCATCATATAACACTTCCATGTTATCATTTATCTAATACATAATTCAATTCTACACAGACACTTCCTTCAACCCACTTTCCATGTGACCATGGCTCGAACCCACAAGATTCTTTGTTCTTTTGCACGTTCCTCGATATTCTTCTACACAGGAGCTTTCTTGAACAGAATGTTTGAGGAATTAGTCACTTCTAGATCCTTTTTTTCCTCGAATTGACCCCCATTACCTTTTCATGAGATCGATGTTGGGACCAAGTCCTCTGGACTTCGGCCTTCAACTATTCTTCCTTTTCCATCTCTGATTTCTCCCATAGTTAAACTTCATTGAAGCCCTTCCAATAACTCTACTAGCAGATCAAACGATCAAAATTTGATCTCCTGTCGACTAGAAAGTCCCACCCCATTTGGAGGCTTCAACAAGATCAACGGTCACAAATTAATCAGGTGTTGATATGGACAGTCTTAATCAATTCAGGACTTTGGTTCTTTGGGACTCTGGAACATTACAACTCCCAAGTTTCTTAAATCCACCTTAGTGATACTCGTCGAAGTTGTTACCCTATCCTTCCACTGTTGATCCAACGACCATGACTTAATCAAGTGTTGGGATGGATGGTCATTATTCATTTTGATACTTCGGCATTGCAGGACTCCAAAACATTACAACTCCCAAGTCACTCAACTCCCCCAGGGTGATACTCGTCGAATTACTTATGCCATCCTTCCACTGGTAGATCTAAAGGTTGAGAAAGTTCCTAAAGGGATATTAGATCTACGGTCTGCGTGAATTCGTGACTTCGGTCTTCAGTACTTTCATTGGTAGACGTTGGAAACCCTCAAAGGCTGTAATCCTAGAGATGACATGGCATGATGGTGTCACCCATGGTGATGTGGACCCATGGCATGCGTGCCATGTGTCACTCAAAAAATGAGCAAGTTAGGGTCCAAAAGGTACTAAATCTAGGTGACACATGTCCTCACATGGTACCCCTTCCATGTGGCCTAGAATGCATCATCCATCAAATGGACTATCTGCATTCTCTGCTTTAGAACTAACAACCTGCATGATTTCACGATGACATATTTACACTTTGTGGTTTCAAAACTTCATGGTTTTGACACTTTGGGCTTCGACACTTCAAGGATTTTCCCAATTTCCAGTAATCGTTGGAGTAGCAAAGTTCCAAAGTCTAGTGATCTGGATTTTATGAGAAGAATGAAATGAATACAGATTGTTAAAATATGTTTAACACAGAATAACATAGGTACAATAAAACTATTTTCTATTCAATAAGGAAATAAGATGAAACTTTAAAATGCATCAGAAAACAAGCTTGTTGGAATGGTGGCAGCTTATCTCTAAGAAGAGATGATACAGATGAAATCATTTGCAAGAAAATGATTACAATGAGGCTTTGAAGGCCTTTTTACAATAAACATGAAATTCCAAAACCCTAGACATCCAAAAACCTAACCCTAAGAGATGAAGCGCCAAAATTCATGTGGGCCCTGTTGGGGTAAGATAGTACATCAACTTCTCGGGATCGTAATGTTTTCATATGATCTCCGTTTTAGGCACATGATAGTTTGTTGGAAATTTATATCCGAGGAATACACATGTTACCATCAAACTTTGAATTGGTCTTTAGTCTAACTATTGTGAGCCCTAAAAACGTTGTTTAGGCCCTCAAAACGGCCCTGAAAGTGAGGGACCTGAAAACTGGGAAAAAACTGTAAAACTAAAAAAAATCCAAAATGAGCCAGTTAGAATAGGTGGGAGGCCACCAAAATCCATATGGATCAATCCTCCCCCCTTAGGAAGAAATTGTCTCCATTGCATTGAGTTCCCCCATCATATGAGAAATGTTCTGTTGAATTTGGCCCTGGGTGAGTCACTTGCCTTGGTGCAGGAGCTACCCTGCTTTGGCAACTTGATAAAATTGGATCCTTTGCTGTCAAGTGCCCTTGACCTGTGTTTCCTCAATCTAATCATTGGATGCATGTTTTATGTAGTCAAGGTTGAGCTTTGTTGGTATCAACTATGTTTGAATCTATGAGGTGTCCAATAACGGTGAGAAATATGGTCGAAGGAGAGCCACGTTGAATATTGGGTGCATGCCAAGGAAAGGAGGAATGTTGAGCTCAAAAGAATTGTCACCCATAGCCTTGGTGATGGTGTACGACCCATAATGAAGTGGGAGAAGATTCCTATGGGACCCTGTAAGGCGTTCTTTCTACAAGTTCAACCAAACTTTGTCGCCCACCTTAAACTTATGTGGCACCCGGTGTTGATCATGGTGCTATTTGTACTTACAATTGGACTTCTATAAAATATCCTGAACCTATTGGTGGATGTGCTAGATCTGCTCAATGAACCAGTTTTATTTGTCAACTTCAGGTGGAGCAGGGGATGATTCGGATGAGGTAGTCGTGAGTAGTAGTGCAACATCCATGGGGCCCAATGGTTGGAATCCCAACCCCACCTAAAAGGGGTTGTGGCCAGTGGAGCTATGCAGGTCTCTATTGTAGCTTCGCTGAACATAGGGAAGACTCTCATCCCATATGTGGGGGTGCTTGTTATTGTACATGTGTAGTATATGCACGATCATACGATTGACAACCTCAGTTTGGACATCTGCTTGGGGGTGGAAGGCAGTGAATTTGGTGAGATTGGTGTTTAGCAGTGACCAAAGGCTCGACGAGAATGTGCTGAGGAACTGACTGTCCCGATCTGAGACAATGGTTTATGGGATCCCAAAATGTACCCATACTTGTTCAAATAAGAGCTTGGTAGTGGCCTTTGCTATGATGCTCTTCTTGTAGGCAACCATAATCGCCATCTTGGAAAAGCGATCAACAACCACAACCATTTCCCCTCTTGGTGGATGGAAGACCTGACATGTAGTCCATTGAGATAGATTCCCACGACATGTCAGGAGTAGGCAGAGGGGTGTACAGGCACTGTTTCTTAATGGTCAATTTGGAAATAACACAGGAGGTGCAAGAACTGATATACTTGCCGACATCTTGTCAAAGTTTCGGCCAGTAGAAATGTTTATGTGGCATGACCACTGTTGTTTCGACACCAAAGTGTCCTTCCACCCAACTGTAGTGATATTCCAAAATCAGCTTCACGCACTTTCTTAATGGAACAAAAAGATGGCCCATATGGCACATCAACCCGTCCTCAAGATGGAAATTAGCGACCACTGAGTTTGCGCCCAACATTTTGTAAGTGGTGGAGAAGTTAGGATCTTTCTCATAGAGGTGGGGACATCTGGAGGTCTTATGGCTGCAAGAGTCTAGCACTGTGGTGAGTGTTGCGAATGGAGTTCGGTTGAGTCAATCACCAACTCGATTGGTACTGTTGGGTATGTGTTATATTCTTTGCACGCGTAGTAGTATCTACATTGTGTAGGGCATCTAGGGGGTGATAGCCCCCCATGTGGGGGTTCGAGGGTAGCACCCCCAAGAATTATTTTTTGCCTCGGGAAACATGTCTCATTTTTTCCTCATTTTTCATGTTGCCTTGATTTTCATGTCCATTGTTGGGCATTTTTTCTGTACATGGTTTTTGCCAATGGTTTTCTATTTCCGGTTAAGGAATTAGGGTTGTTGACTAATCCAGGTCATTGGGTTAGGGTTTTGGTAGCCGCTGGCTCCTATATGTATATTGTATTGTAAACAATGTATCAATATGAATGAATATAGAATATGTTGGTTTTCCAGGAGAAAAATCTTTGTGTAATGTTTGTATTTTCCATTGTATCTTTTCTATTCTTTTACTGAAAATATGTTTGCAGTAAATATTGTACAAGGTTAAAATCTACAATTGGTATAAGAGCTTTGTTGGCTTCAGGGGGATGCCTTTTTGGTCAAGGGTTTGGCTCAGGACTGTAATAAGACTCTTTATAGTGGGATATCTGTGGTATTGATTTTTCAGGTGAAAATAAATGGTGAGCAATTTGAAAATGGAGATTGAGAAGTTTAATGGGAAAATTTTTGAGATTTGGAAGCTCAATATGGAAGATTTGTTGGTGGAAAAAGATTAGTGGATTGCGATAGATCCAAGTACTACACCTACAGGAACTTCAACAGATGACTGGAAAAAGTTTGATCGAAAGGCGAAGAGAACAATCTGACTGCCTCTTAGATTGTGTCAGGAAATTGTTTTTTGCCTCGAGAAACATGTCGCATTTTTGCCTCGTTTTTTGTGTTACCTCAATTTTTGTGTCCATTGTTGGGAGGTTTTTCGGCACATGGTTTTTGCCGATGGTTTTCTACTTTCGGTTAAGGAATTAGGGTTGTTGGCTAATCCATGTCATTGAGTTAGGGTTTTGGATGCCGCTAGATCATATATGTATATTGTATTGTAAACAAATGAATATAGCATATGTTGGTTTTCTCGGTTTGGGTTTCCAGGGGAAAAATATCTGTGTAATGTTTGTATTTTCCATTGTATATTTTATGTTCTTTTACTGAAATTCAGTTTGTAGTAAATATTGTACAAGGTTAAATCTACAAGTACTTCCTTTTTTATACTTGATGTTGAGGTGGAACTACTGCAAGTATGTGGACCACTTCTGATAGTGGTCATTCTGCAATTTTCCTTGGGTCTCCACCAATGAAAATCTTGTACAATGGAGTACATTTCTTTGTCATAAGTAGGGTACTTACGAACAAAATATGATAGTATCTCACTGTGATATGCCATGGGGTGGTAGTGTTGAGTGAGAACGGCACCCACAACATAGTCTGAAGCATATGTCTCGACCTCAAAGGGATGTTTCAAGTCCAGTAATGAAATTAATGGGGATGAGAACAAGCGTTGCTTCAAATCATTGAAGGCTTGTTGTTGGGACAGGCCCCACACACAATTTTCCTTACCACCACCCCTGGTTACTTGGTTGAGGGCCCATGCGATATGAGAGAATCCCAAAACAAACGTACGATAGAAATTGGTAATGCTCAAGAAGCTTTGAAGCTCAGTGAGTGTGTTTGGGGTTGGCCAGTCATGGATGACCTGGATCTTGGTTGGATCCACATGCACACCATGATGATCAATGAGGTATCCTAAGTAATGGACCCTATCCATGCTGAAGGAGCATTTTTCCAAGTTTGCATATATTTGGTGTTGTCACAGGGTGTGCAGAAGCTATTGAATATGTTGCAAGTGTTCTGACCAAGTATTTCTTTAGATGAGGATGTCATCCAGATACACCACTACAAAATTATTGGTGAAAGGTCGCAGGATATTGTCCATCATCCTCATGAAAGTTTCTAGGGAATTTTTCAAGAAAAAGGGCATGACCATCCATTCAAAAAGACATTCTTTTGACTTGAAGGCGAAATTCCATACATATGTCTTTTCTATTGGGACTTGGTGGTATCCAGAATTTAGATCAATCTTACTGAATTATTAGGACCCCGTGAGCTGATTAAGGAGGTCGAAAATTCAGGGAATCGAGTATCAGTTTTGGACTGTCATTTTAATCGTGGCATGGTAATCAATGCAGAGTCTCCAGGTCCCATCTTTCTTCTGCACCAGCACGATTGGGCTCCCACAAGGTGATGAGCTAGGATAGATGTTCCTCTTGTGGAGAAGTTCTTGGATCTGCCTCTTGATCTCCTCATTTTGTAATAGAGAAAGGTCGTAGACTGGCCCATTGGGTAGAATTGTACCGGGGGTCAATTCGATGGGATGCTTGACCTGACAATGCATAGGTATCTTGGTAGGTGAGGAGAATATATCTGAGTATTCTTCGACGACCTTATCCACTTGCTTCTGTTGTGTGGAGATATCAACCGCAGAGGCCCTGGATGTGGCTACAATATTTCTCTCACTCTGAGATAGAATCACGAAGATGACAAATTTCCTAGTCTGAGAGATGACCTTCCTGCATTTCTTGGGAGATATAAAGGAAATAGCACTAGGTGGGACTACCTCGGGCATCTTATACAATTTCCTGTTCAAAGTAATAATAAAACTACAAGGCCTAGAATTATATACAACATGATGTTTCCATAAAAAAGGTTGTCCCAAAAGAACATTACAAACTTTGAGAGGAGAAACATCACACAATACCTCGTCTTTCAAGGGCTTGATGTCATATGACAATCAACAATGTTGTCTTACACGGAGATAACTTCCTTGGCGCAGCCATCCAATGGTGTAGGGTTGTGGGTGTGGCGTTGTTGACAATGCCAACTGCTTGATGACCTCTACTAATATGAGGTTCTTCTAGCTATCACTATCAAATGTTTTTATCCTAAGTCTGGCGATGATATAAAATTTTGGCACCCACACAGTCCTAGTCATCTCGTCATCTCTCTATCATCAACATCCATGTATGCCTTCCAAGTCATCCCTGCAAGCGTTTAGCAAAGCTCCAGGTGGTGAAGTTCAGAGTGTGGCTCATCCTGATCCCGATGCAGACAGTTCATGAAACTTAGGCAGCAGTTGAGACCTTGTCTCACCCCATAAATGGAAAACATGTAGAGAGCGGTCGTAAAGGCAGACTGACAATTATGGACAGATTTTCCTGTAAAGCACAAAACTGCACCTGGCTCTCATATGACATGAGGAGGCCTGCACAATCCGATAGAGCAAGTGTCGACTAAAAACATTAATGTGGTGGTCTGATCACACTCCTGGTGGTTGTAGCAATTCTGAGTATATGTATGCATTTTTTATATTTTGTTATGGTCGATGGTTGAGCTACGCTCCCATATTGTAAATTTTTTATGAAACTCTGGTTCTCTGATTATGTAATGGGATTTGAGATTTCTTATTTAATCTAATTCAACCTTATTTTCAATCTCTTTTGCCTCTGATACTAAATGGATCAGGCATCGATGATCCAGTCGAGTTGTTGTAACTTTATTGTGATGTATGTTTGATTTCAGTCTAGTTATAACTTCACTCAGTTTCCTAAAACTATGGATCGAAGAGGATCTTGTTTTCTGAGTTTTTTCTTCTTGGGATGTTGGAAGATTAGATGTCCATAGCAGACCTTTACGTTCTCCTTACCATTCTTCCTCCTACTTACCTATACTACACCTTGCTGATTGAAGTTGAATCAAGAGCTCATCTGCCTCTGCATACCATTCTAGATTTTCAAGTTAAAGAAATATCATCTTGAGTCTGTGCCCATTTGACCCCCCTCAAATTTATTCATTGTGACATATAAAATGATGGGTACTGGGCTTACCTCCCTGCAATCAGGAGGTGACTTCTAGTGCTAACATTTCTGGCATCGTTGTCGAGGAATGAATTGAAGACATTTCCGTGGGTAAGAACGACAATGAGCTACTGATTCTGAAGGTGCATCAGACATTAGTACCATTGAATATTGCAACCTGCACCTAGCGACTCCACCGTCTGGTGAATCCACTATTTCGACTCCACTGTGTCATTTCTGGCTCCTAAAGGTAGACACACGAGGTCCACTTCACTACTACCTCTAGCAATGTCTGAAGCTAACCCAACAGAAATTATCAGAAAGGGAAAGACCGCTCAAAATGGTACCTCCACAGCTATACCAAGTGTTTCTAATAATTTGCATAATCCCTCTTTACAAACTCCAGTAACTGTTTCTGATTCTCCTATTATACAAACTGATGGAGTTTCAAGAAATTTAAATTTTGGGAGTTTTCCTGCTGATTTATCCCCTCCTATTCTTGGTTTGGAAGGAGAGAGCTTTGACACCCATTTCTCCCCCGACGTTGTGAAGTGGAAAGAGATATATTTGACTTTAGAAGAATTTCCTACTCCTCCTATTAGAGTTTTTGCAGTTACAAAAGGGGAAACCTCTATTACCTCTAGCCCCTCATCTTTATCTCCTAACTCTCAACCTTTTCCTTTTTCTCTCGGAAGAACAGCCCTAGTCTCACTTGTATGAAATCCATCTCCTCCTGGTTCTCCTCTAGTTCATGTCCAAATGGCAAGGGCTAATCCTCCTAGGAATAGGATGGTTGAGATATTGGCTGCTAGATACGCCCCTTTGGTTTTACCTCAACCTATGAATGCTCTCCCAATCATGGACTATCTTAAGCACATGCCCCAGTTCATGGGAGAGGGAGACATGATTGTAAAAGAGCACCTTGCATCCTTTTATAGATTTGCAGAGATTCAGGTCATAAAAAATGAAGATGTGTGGATGAGATTTTTTGTACAGAGCCTTGATGGTGATGCTAGGGACTATTTTAAGGACCTGCCTCCTAGATCTATCGACATGATTGATGCTCTAGATGATTCATTCTTAAGACATTGGAGAAATAAAAGAGATATTCTTTATTATATTACAGAATTCGGGGCACTTAAGAGAGAAGAAGGCGAATCTATTTCAGACTTGAAGGGATTTAATGAGATGTATAAAAAGATTCCCGCTGAAATTAAACCTACAGAAACCTCTACCAAGATGACTTATGCTAATGCTTTCAACCCTAATTTTTTCCTCCTGTTGAGAGAAAGAAGAGCTACCTCCTTGGCTCATATGCAAGATGCATCCATTGAAGTAGTATATAACATATTGGCAGTTGATAAACTTAGGAGTAAGGCTGATAGAGAAAGTAGAAAAGGTAGGTCTGAAGGTTCGACTTCTAGTTATTTTTCTTCCCCCCCTCAAATGGATGAAGTAACCAAACTACTAAAGTCACTTTTTTCTAGAATGGAAAGGATTGAATTGAAAGGAAATCAAGGCTATAGGAATCCCCCAAATGCTAATAATAGGGGAAAAATACCAACTAATTCCCCTCAGACCATCCAAAGAGATCAAAGAGGTTAGGATAGGGATGATCAAATAATTCAAGCCCCTCTCCAAAATAACTTGTCACTGATGAAGAAGAAGAGGAAGAGGAGGTTGATCCTGAAATCCATTGTCTTGGGGATACCTCCTCATTTCCCATTTAATTTTTAAATCAATCTGCATATGAGGAGTATCTAATGGACAACCAACTAAATGAGTTGAGTAAAGGGGAAAAAACCAACCACACTCCAAACAGATATAATCTGAGGTCCAAACAGAAAGAAGGGAAATCGAACATCCCTGATCAGCCTACCAGAGTATAAAAAATTGCTAAAGATATTGTAGACCGAAGCAAGGAAAAGAATCCATAGACCCCCCCCATCGGTGGTCAAAAGTCTTGTTCCAGAAGTGAGAGAAATTCTAAATCCCCCCTCCTCTTTCATCTTTGAGCATGAAATAAAAAATATTAGAATCCATGTACCCATTTCAGAGTTGGTCAAGCATGAAGACTTCAAAAGGTGCCTCTCCAAAACGTTGCAGCCCGAACCTTCGTCTCATTCCACAGACTCGGTAAACCTCCAAGATGAGAATCCTAGAGTCATCCTAGAGCCTTTGGGAAAATATAGATACAATTCATCCCCTCCCTTCTATACTTCACTGAACATACATGACAAGGCGTTGCACAACTGTTTGATGGATTCAGGGGCATCTCACAATCTTATGCCTAATATTGTCATGGAAGAGCTTGGTATGGATATTACAAAATCCTACCATGACCTGTATTATATTGACTCCAGGAAGGTCAAGTGCCTTGTGGTTATCAAATACTTGGTTGTATCTTTGTTCCAGTTGCCAATGAAAATCATGATCATAAACATCATGGTAGCTGACATTCCCCCCTAAGTTCGGGATGCTTCTGTCTAGATCTTGGATAAAAATACTAGGGGGGAATTTGCAAATGGACCTCACCTATGCTACCATTCCTGTGTTTGGGGGAGAGCATAGGATACTTTACAGGGAAGCTCGGTTGGCATACATTATTAGTGATGAAGAAAACCCTACAAACCATCCTATCTTTGCTCTTGACACAGATTTGGGATCTAGCTTTCTGCAACTCATCGACGCTCCTGAACCTCCTCTAGAAATAAAAAAGCAGCCTATTAATTTTTGTAAAAATTCCCCTGCTATCACCTCTGTGTGGAAAATTTTCTTCGATGGAGCCTCTTCTAAGGAAGGTGTTGGTGCTAGAGTGGTTCTTGTTTCACCTTCTCAAGATACTATAGCTCTGTCCTACAAGTTAGAATTTGAAGCTACCAATAATGTGGTAGAGTATGAAGCTCTCATATTAGGTTTGAGGGCCGCAAAAGACATGGGAATTGAAGAGATATCATAATTTGGGGATTCTGAGTTAATTGTCCATCAAGTCAGAAATCTTTACTAAGCTAAGCACCCTAGGCTAAGAAGTTATAGAAATGAAGTGTGGGACCTTATTGAAATTTTTTTCCTAGCTTTCAACATATCATTTATTCCAAGAGAAGAAAACATCATGACTGATTCTCTGGTTGTTTCAACAGGCAATTTCAAAGTCCCTTTTCCACCAAAGCTCGGGTATAATGTAGAAGTAAATTACAGACCCTCTATACCTGGCAATGTCAAGCATTGGAAAGTATTTGAGGATGATCTTGATATCAAAAGATTCTTTGAGACTGTTGATGAGTTTTATGCACTACATATTGATGAAGATCAAGATTCTGAGAGTAATCCTCATGCTGATGTTTTCCTGAACAAAATCACTAATCACCATATTGTTCAATTGCCTAGCAATCACATTCTAAAGGGACTAGTCCCTTTGGAAATACTATTTGATAGAAATGATGTGGCAGTGAAAGTTAAAGGATCGGTTGATGATGTTGATGTAAATGAATGCCACATTGGTACAGAGAAAGATCCAAAATTTGTCAAGTTGTCGAGAAGTCTATCAAGGGAACAAAGGGATGAATATGCTGAGCTATTAAAGGACTTTGCTGATGTGTTTTCCTAGACTTATGAGGATCTCAAAACATATGACACAACCATCATTGAGCATAAGATCCCACTAAAGGAAGAGGCCAAACCATTTAGGCAGAAACTGAGACAGATCAACCCTATGCTACTACCTATCATGGAGAAAGAGGTAAAAAACTTTTAGATGCCCAGATTATCGTTCCTTTGAGGTATTCTGAATGGGTGGCCAACTTGGTCCCAGTAATAAAGAAGAATGGAGAAATCAGATTTTGTGTTGATCTCATGAACCTAAACAAAAGATCCAAGAAAGATAATTACCCATTTTCGAAAATGGAGCACATATTGTAGAGGGTGACAGGTGCATCCAGGATGTCCTTGATTGATGACTTTTCTGGCTGCAATCAGATTTTTGTCTTACTTGAGGACAGAGATAATACAACATTCACCACTCGATGGGGTACATTCATGTATTCCAATATGCCCTTTGAATTGATGAACGCAAGAGAAAATTTCTAGCATGTTATGGACATAAACTTTATTAGGGAAAGGGATAAATTTGTAGTCATTTATCTAAATGACATTATAGTTTTCTCCAGGACTGATAAAGAACATTGTCATCATCTGAGAAAGGTCTTCCAAAAATGCAGAAAATTTGGTCTCTCCCTGAATCCCAAGAAGTCATTATTCTCTATAAAGGAGGGAAAATTATTGGGGCACATAGTATCAGCTGAGGGAGTAAAGATTGATCCTAGTAGGGTGGAAGCCATCCAACCTTAGCACTCCCTATAACCAAGAAAAAAGTTCAGTATTTATTGGGGAAGATTAATTTTCTAAGAAGGTTTGTTTCTAATTTTGATGAACTGGTGAAGGACATTACGGTCATGTTGAGGAAAGGAAACAAAATCAAATGAACTGATGAATCTCGTAGTTCCTTCAATCAAATAAATAAGATAATGAACGAAGCACCTGTGATTGTTAATCCTAATTACTCCAAAGATTTTATGATTTTCTCCTTTGCTTCATTTGACATAGTGGCAGTCGTTTTGTTGCAAAAGAATGATGAAAGGTTTGAACAACCCATTGACTTTTTGAGTGGAGCATTGAGAGATGCAGAGTTGAAATATGACATCATGGAAAAAAAGGCCTATGCTCTGGTTAAAGCCCTCAAATAATTCAGGGTTTATGTTTTTCATTCAAAGGTCATTGCATATGTCCCTTCATCTTCTGTGAAGGATATTCTCATTCAGTCTAACATATATGGGAGAAGGAGCAAGTTGATTGCTAAAATACTTGAATTTGACTTGGAGATAAGGCTCACCAAATTGGTTAAGGGTCAAGGTTTAGCCAGGCTTCTGGCTGAATCTAATTGAAAAGTCTTGGGGGTGAATTTCATCAACACTTTCTTAGAAAATCAACATGTTGATTTGTCTAATACAAGTTCTCAAGTCATCCCTCCATTAGTAGGATGTTCTTGGTACAGGGACATCATTTTCTTTCTACAAAAGTTGTAGCCTCCTGATGGCATGGAAAAAAAAAAGATAAGATCTTTAAATATCAAATAAATTACGTATTGCCTGACTGATCAAGTTTTATATTGGAAAGATCCTCTAGGAGTGTCGTTGATATGTTTAGACCCACAGAAATCCCAAAAGATCATGTCTAATTTTGATGACAGTTTGTGTAGGGAACATCACTTCTGGAGAACCACAACCTACAAGATTATTAGAGATGGCTATTTCTGGCCTAGCCTATTCGCTGATGTTTGTGCTAAAATCAAGGCTTGTATCAAGTGTCAGAAATTCTCAGGAAAGCAACATCTCAAGTCCCTTCCTTTGAATCTCGTGGTAGCTTCAAGACCCTTTCAACAGTGGGGCTTAGATTTTATTGGGGAAATTCATCCTGCTTCAAGTGTTCAACATAGGTGGATATTGACTGCCACATATTACTTTACCAAGTGGATAGAATCCATCCCCATAAGGAGTGCTTCCCACAAAGTAATCATTGGTTTTCTTGAAGATATTATGGCAAGGTTTGGTTGTCCAAAAAGAATTGTCACTGATAATGCTACATCCTTCAAGGTCGAACCATTGATTCAATTCTGTGAGAAATTTGGAATTGCATTGATTCACTCAATTCCTTACTACCCCCAAGGGAATGGACTGGCAGAGTCCTCAAACAAGATCCTTATAAAGATCATCAAAATATTGTTATAGGACAATAAGAAATCATGGGATTCAAAGCTCATGTTTTCTTTGTGTGCTGACAGAGTGACAACAAAGAGATCTCTTGGCATCTGTCCTTTTCATATTGTATATGGATTTGAGGCCATCTTTCCTTCTCAGTTGGCCTTACCCGTCGCAAAATTCTTCCAGGACTACCAAGGAGAGCCTGGTGATATGATCAGAAGAATACAACAACTAGTAGAAGTGCAAGAGACTAGAGAAAAGCTATTGGACAGAGCACATGACCATCAACAAAATATCAAGCAGGATTTTGACAGAAAGGTAAGAAAGGAGGATTTCCAGCTGGGAGATCTAGTGCTAAAATGGGATGCACCCAAGCAGGAGAAATGAAAACATGGAAAGTTTGAAGCCTTGTGGATCGACCCCTTCAAGATCTCTGGGGAGTTTCCAAATAATACTTACAGGTTACAGAATTTGGAGGGTGATGAAGTTTTTGGAGGCCCTGTAAATGGGCATTTTCTGAAGAAGTTTTTCATTTAAGCCATGAATGGCTTCCCATGTCATTATAAACATCATTTTTCCTTTTGTTTATGCTTTTAATAAGTGACTCCACAATCCAATAATAAGGTGACTGAAGCTGTAAGTTATTGGTAGATCATAGGGAGAGTACCATCCCCCATGGAGCCTAATATTAGCACACATTATTGATCGGGGGGTGTTTCCCCTAGGAAGTGGCATTCTGGTGAAGAAAAAATGAAAGAAGAGGGCTCAAAAAACCCATCAAATGTTTTTATCCTAAGTCAGGCGATGATATGACATTTTGGCACCCACGTAGTCCCAGTCATCTCGTCATCTTCCTATCATTAGCGTCCATGTCTACCTACCAAGTCCTCCCTGCAGCCATCCATCAAAGCTCCAGACGGTGAAGTTCAGAGTGCAGACCATCCTGATCCTGATGCAGACAATTCATGAAAGTGAGGTGGTAGTTGAGAACTTGTCTCACCCCATAAATGGAAAACATGCAGAAAGAGGTTGTAAAGGTAGATTGTCAATTATGGACAAATTTTTCTGTAAATCACATAACTGTGCCTGGCTTGCATCTGACATGAGGAGGCCTCCACAATTTGACAGAGCATACGCTGAATGAAAATGTTAATGCGGTGGTCCGAACACACTCCTGGTGGTTGCAACAATTCTGTGTATATGTATGCAATTTTGATATTTTGTTATGGTCGATGGTTGATCTACGCTCCCGTATTGTAAAGTTTTGATGAAGCTCTGGTTCTCTAATTATGTAATGGGATTTGAGATTTCTTATTTAATCTAATTAAACATTCTTTTCCATCTCTTTTTCCTCTGATACGGAATGGCTCAGGCATGGATGATCCATCCAAGTTGTTGTAACTGTATTGTGATGTATGTTTGATTTCAATCTGGTTATAACTTCATTTAGTTTTCTAAAACTCTGAATCGAAGAGGATCTTGTTTTCTGTGTTTTTTCTTCTTGGTTTGTTGGAAGACCGGATGTCCATAGAATACCTTTACATTCTCCTTACCATTCTTCCTCCTACTCACCTATACTACACCTTAATGACTGAAGTTGAATCAAGACCTCATCTGCCTGTGCATACCAGTCTAGTTTTCTGAGTTAAAGCAATATCATCCTGAGTCTGCGCCCATTTGACCCCCCTCAAATTTATTTATTGTGACATAAAAATTGATGGGTACTGGGCTTACCACCCCTACAATCAGAAGTTGACTTCTATTTCTAACACCTTGAAGGGGGTGACACCTCCTCTCGAGGAAGATGCATTGTCTATAGGTAGCCGCCAGAGTATTTGCACAAAAATCTCCATCATCTCAATCCTCGGTTGCATGAGGGATTCCTTAAGAAACATTCTAAAAAGATATTATGTCCCATCGTATTTATTTTATTTCACCATGAGAGGTTGCTTGGGCATGCAAGATATTTTTTCCTCAAGAGAAACAATATCGAGACCCAATTCTTTGTACCCTGACCTCGTTGGGGACATGCATTAAGAATGACAAGGAGAAGACTGCTCTGATACCACTGATCCAAATTTTATGAGAAGAACGAAATGAATAAATATTATTAAAATATGTTTAACACGGAATAACATAGGTACAGTAAAACTAGTTTTTTTTCAATAAGGAAATAAGATGAAATTGTAAAATGCAGCGAAAAACAAGCTTGCTGGAATGGTGGTGGCTTATCTTTGAGAAGAGATGTGATGGATGTGATCATTCGAAAGAAAATGATTACAATGAGGCTCTGAAGGAATTTTTACAATAAACATTAAATGACAAAACCCTAGACATCCTATAACCTAACCCTAGGAGATGAAGCGCCAAATGTCATGTGGGCCCCATTGGGGTAACCTAGTAAATCAACTTCCTGGGGTCATAACTTTTGCATACGATCTTCGTTTTAGGTGCACGATATCCCGTTGGAAAATTCTATCTAAGGAATACACATGTTGTTGTTTGAATATGACTCTATCTATTGGTTGATTGTGGCGATCCCTAAAAATGTTTAATAGGGCCTTAAAACGACCCTGGAAGTCAGGGACCCGAAAACTAGAAAACAACTGCCAAACTGGAAAACTACCAAAATGAACAAGATGGAATAGGTGGGAGGCCACTGAAATCCATATCGACCATCCAAAAACTTCATTAAATTCCACCATTTCTAGATCTGATGGTTAGAATTACTTCTGAAGTCCTTCCCTCAATCTAACGATCAGCGAGACTTCGGGACTTCGACGCTCTTGGACTCTCGGTTATGGAAGTCCTAAAATGTTCAATTCTCCCACAGTTAAACTTCTCGATGTGGTCAATGTTGGATGACCATGATTAATGAAGGAGATTTCCCCTGAGCCTCCTATAAGATCGGATGACCAATGGGACTTCACGAATTTAGCCTTCATAATTCCAGGCTTTTCTTGCCTACCATAATTGTTGAAGCGATGAAGTTCCATAGTTTTCCATCTCTTTCTCGACTTTGATCAACGGAAGATGATTGATAGGTTCGATTTGACGGGTGTGACTTAATCTCTCTCAGCCTTTTGTTTCACCTTTATTTCAAACCAACGATATGATGATCACCTCCCTTCATATCTAATGATCCAGAAATACTTGATCCCACGGTTGTGATCTCTCCCAAATTCAAAAGGGGACCGTCACAATTCTACGATCCTTTACAAGGATCTCCATCTGCACTAATTTTTGGCTTCTGCGCGATCCTGCAACACCATCTCTCCTAAGCTTTACGATTTCAAGGACATATTCATTCTTAACCATAAAACCCTGTCCAACAGTTCCAACCCATACCAATCTAGTGTTTCAACTAGAAGCTCTGATACCACTCTCTAACATACCCAACCACCCATAGGCCAGGCTATGCCACTTCAAGCCCACTTCTAGACTTCTTTCGAATTTTAATCTAACTTTTAATTAATAAATATGCATGAAGTATTCACATGCATATATCAAGAATTCATGCTACAACATCAAATAAATGAACCATATGTCATGCACAACAATAACCAACAAGCATGCATACTATGGATATAAAATTCATAGATAATTAAATACACAGTGGAAGATATACACAAGTAAATAAAACCATAACAGAGAGAACTTATCTTTAATGAAATGAATCATCAATTGTATGTAGACCAAGGACATTCCACCCAACCGTAGACATTTTTGTTCCAAGTCTCAACAACAAATTCACCCCCAAGCTAGGGCTATGAATCCACAAGGATGGTTCCATAGTGTCACTCGGCTTCCCAAACTAGTCAACACTCAATCTCTCACAGGATTTTCATCACCCACATCAATCCAAACTACACTATCTCTCTTCTACCCAGCCTGTGCAACCCAAGAGAATGGACCCCCTTCTCTTCCACGCAGTCCCTCAGGTTTTCCATCTCCTTCCAGGGCTCTAGTGCAACTAGTCCAAAATCTCCATGCTAGGACTCTTAGGACTCACAACTTTGAGAAAAACTGAACATGGGCCAAAGAATATTAGACATGCAGGCCTTCATTCATGGTTGGAATACACCAACAGTATTTATAGCCGACAAAACCATGGATCCTTTTCAACAATTTGTTTTCCCTCCCAAATCCAAATGAGAATGAGTGGGTGAAAGAGTGAATGGAGAGAGAACAAAGAAAAAGGTGTGAACAATGAAAAATGAGTGAGTGAGTGAATGAGTGAAGAATAAGCAACCCCCATAAGAGACCAAAGATGGTTTTGTGTAACTCTTGGAATTAAGGAACCAGTTGGCCTTCCACCCATGAAGCTCATGTAACTGTTAGTCTCCATTAAAACAAAAATGGGTAAATAAAATATAAAATAAATACTTGGCCCCTCAAGCCCCCTCTCTTGTGGAATCATATCCCCCTATAACTCGTCCTTGTCTATCTAGCATCTGGTGATGCATTTATTATTAATAATGATCAAACATTACATTTCCTAGGGACAATGGCCTCTTTCAACTGTTTGGGCACTCTGGAATTTCATGGATTAACAAAAGATGTTATTTAATATGGGGCTCAAAACCTGAGATGTTACAGACCTATTGTCGATCCACCTTGACTTCGATCGCCATTGTCAATTCACCTCGACTAGACTTTCACTGAAAAGAATATAACAACCCAAAATTCTCCCACTTATTGTCTTCTTTGCTGAAATAGGAGATTCATGAACTTTCGTTCATAGACCCAGGGCAACAATGCCACATTGCCTCTATGCACCAAGAGAAATTCACAACACTCACAGACTTGGTCAACAAGTTTGCTATGTTTTCCAACGTGTCTACTTTCTCCAGTAGCACCTTGATACTTTCCATTGTGTCTCTTATGAAATGGTATTGTAAATAAATGTTCTTAGTATTTGAATGATAAGAAGGGTTCTTTTCCAGAAATATTGCTCTTTGACTGTCGCAACTTACCTTCATATCTCTCTGCTCAAACCCGATTCTTAAACACATTCTTTGACGCCATACTGCTTCTTTACTTCCATGAGTGGCCTCCATGTATTCATATTTTGTTGTCGACAAGGCTATGACTTATGGTCACTTACTCATCCAACTTGTTAAGAGCCAAATATCAATATAGCATAGAAAAACCTCAGAATAAGTACTCAACGCCTTGAAAAAGAGATAATTTCAGATAATAAGCCTCTTCGAGGGGGCAACCTCCTTTTAGCCCACATAAATTTT
Source organism: Picea glauca (assembly GCA_000966675.3). Taxonomy (NCBI): domain Eukaryota; kingdom Viridiplantae; phylum Streptophyta; class Pinopsida; order Pinales; family Pinaceae; genus Picea; species Picea glauca. The sequence goes on along the minus strand of JZKD02S1862241.1, from coordinate 193,670 downwards.
CAAGTACAAGATGATTCCAAATGAAAATGTCTCCTTCGTATATATAGGAAACGAGGAGATATAATTACAACTAATGGAATAAAGACGACATAAATAAAATAACATTACTAATGTAATATGCCCCAATTAAGGGGTAATGAGTCAATATTAAGGATTAACATGCCCCTCCCCTTGAGACAAGTGTTGTCTACAATGCTTGAGTAACTCTGGATGCTTCTGTATAAAAGAATCATCTTCCCAAGTGGAATCTTCAGCCAGTAGTTTCCTCCATTTAATGAGATACTCTGAAATGGATCTATTCATCAGCTAGAGAATTCTTGTGTCAGTGATGGCTTCAGGCTCCAATATGATTTTTCCTTCCTCGTCAAGTTTTGGAAATATAGTTTGAGCTAGGATCTTGTTGCCTATAACCTTCTTAAATAATGAAACATGGAAAACTAGGTGTACTCATGAAGATGCAGACAACTCTAATTTGTATGCCATAGTACCAATCTTTTGCAACACCTTATAAGGGCCATAGTAATTTGGTGATAATTTATTATCCTTCTTGGCTTGCTTAAGGGACATCCGTTTGTATGGTTGTAGTCTTAAAAACACCCAATCCCCTACTTCAAAACTTATTTCACTACAATGTTGATCTGCTTTTTGTTTCATGTGATTTTGTGTCATGGTCAAGCTGTCCTTTAAGATTTGGAGAACTTGTTGTTGATGCTCGATGTGATGTTCTACTGCTTGAACCTTAGATTTTTATTTTAGAGAAGAAGTGATGGAAGGAGGGTGGTATCCATAGAGTGCCATAAATGGTGTCATTTTTGTTGCAATATGAAAGGAAGTGTTATACC
>JZKD02S1862241.1:176930-189900 GCA_000966675.3 Picea glauca | reverse complement strand
GTTGGCCAAGTATCACTTTTGAACCTTGATTTTGAGGTGGTTCTGCTAGAAAATCTTTCTTCTATTGTATCTCCCAAGTTTTATCCCTTATGGGTATGAAACTTTCTTTTATGTATCTCTCTGATATTTCTTCTCTGTAATGCCACAAATCTGATCAAAATTGGATGTGACAAATGGAATTTACGGTAACTTCCCTACAACTTGCTGATTTTTGGCCTTTCCAGGAGATCTCACTTGTGTAGTGTGCCCCACAAAAAATAATTGATATAAAAATTTGAAACTCATACCAAACATACTACAGACTATCCAATATCTATTGAAACCAATCTCACTCAATTTGGATACTCTAAGAAGAAGTTATGATTGTTTTACTTGGAACAACTTCTTGAGACTAGTCAATAGGACTAGTCAAATACCCTATCTTCCACATGGTGTATATACAAACAAAAGATGACCCAGAAGCTAAACATTTTACCACATATACATTACTACTTTATGTGAATATCCTCCAGATTTTAGGGTTTGAAACGATACATAAAATTTGTTATAGCGAAAATTCTGCAATGACTCAGTTCAAGATGATTCCAGAACCCTATCTTCACAGGCTATATCTCCAAAAGTATAAGGCCTCAGGAGCTGAAATTTTAACCCAACGTACCTTGATCCGTCTACTAAATATCCTCCAAGACATTCCTTCTGAAAAATTGTAGCAAAAAAGTTATATCTAAAATTCCAAGGTGTTTCAGATGTAGCAGCGAAACCCCAAGACCATGAGCTATGATACCATATGTTAAGAACCAAATATCAATATAGCGTAGAAAAACCTTAGAATAAGTACTCAGCACCTTTAAAAAGAGATAATTTCAGATAATAGGCCTCTTCGAGGGGGAAACCTCCTTTAACCCCACATAAATGTTCAAGTACAAGATGATTCCAAATGAAAATGTCTCCTTGGTATATATAGGAGACTAGGAGGTATACTTAGAACTAATGGAATAAATATGACATAAATAAAATAAAATTACTAATGTAATATGCCCCAATTAAGGGGTAATGAGACAATATTAGGGCTTAACACAACTTATTTCTCCACCGAACATCTTGAATACATATCCATTGGTCGACCTCCGTCGATCCATATCGCCAACCCAGTCGACAACGACAAAGCCATGTACATCTAATTTTCCACTGTCCGCTCCAGGTCTTCCTTGGTAGCATATAGCATAGTCCTTTGTGCCACACAAATACTTGAATACTCTATTGAAATTTGTCCAGTGCTCCTTTCCAGGTGTTAACATGTACCTTCTCAACACTTCGACTACATGGGCAATGTTTGGTCAAGTGAAGAGCATCGCATACATCACACTACCAAACACACTTGCATAGGGAACATATTCCATGTCCTATATATCTTCATGTGTCTTTGGAAACTAATTAGTAGTAACCCTTGCTCCCACTGGAATTGCCACCTTCATCGGTTTGCAGTCCTGCATGTTGAATTGTTTCATAATTGTTTCAATATACTTTGTCTAACTCAACTAGAGATTTCTAGCACCTCAATCTCTCTTAATTTCCATTCCCATAATGAAGTTAGTTGCACCAAGATCCTTCATGTCGAACTTGGAGTATAGTTTCTTCTTCACCTCCTTTATTGCATCCATGTTGTTTCCTATCAACAACATGTCATCGACATACAAAGCTACATATATGAAATGCCCACCTTTTTCCTTGGAATATATGCAGTGATCAAATTTTCTTCTCACAAATCCCAAACTAAGGATGTAAGTGTCAAACTTCTTGTACCACATCCTTGGTGATTACTTTAGACCATAAAAGGATATTTTGAGTTTGCACACCAACTCTTGCTTACCCTTTAATACAAATCCTTCAAGTTGTTTCATGTAGATTTCTTCTTCCAGGTCTCCATGTAGGCACATTGTCTTCACATCCATCTATTCTATCTCTAGATAAAATGTTGCAACCAGAGATATTAGTACTCTAATGGAAGTTAGTTTTTCAACAGGGGAAAAAATCTCACCAAAGTCGACTCCCTCAATTTGGGAATATCCTTCCACTACCAGTCGAGATTTGAACTCTCAACTTGTCATGCAGAATTCATCTTCTTCTTGAAAATCCACTTTCTACCGAAGGGCTTCCTTCTAGTAGGTAACTTGACTAAATCACATGTCTCATTCTTGTACAAGGATTCCATCTCCTTGAAAATGGCATCCTTCCATAGTTTACCCTCTGTTGAGTCGACTTCCTAATTTACCGACTTGGGCTCATCGTTGATGGTAGTTAACAAAAATGCGGAATCAAATTCGAGCAGACTGTACATTTCAACTGGTTTTCTGATTCTTTCTAGCATCCTTACCACCAGATTCAGTCGTTCCACCTCTTCCTCAGATTCTGTCGACTCATATGAATCATATTCTTTGTTCCTCAGTTCAAACCACAATGTATTAATATTATTCTCGGTCTGAACAACTTCCTCAGGCTTGGATTTACGTCTAACTTCTCTAAAGACCACATCCCAACCGTACACTATTCTCCTTGATACAATATCCCATAGCTTATATCCTTTCATCCATTCTTTGTATGTGATGAAAATACATTTGACTACCTTCTTGTCCAACTTTCTCCTCTTTTCCTTGGGAACATGCACAAATGCATCACAGCCAAATATTTTGAGATGTGCCATTGATGAATTTTTACTAGACCATACCTCATTTTCAGTCATGTCGACTAGCATCGACGAAGGAGACATATTCACCAAATATCTTGCAGTATTGACTGCTTCCACCCATAATTCTTATGCGAGCCCAACACCACTGAGAATGCTCCTTGCCTTATCCATCAACATTTTGTTCATTCTCTCGGAAACTCCATTTTGTTGTGGGTTATATGGTGTGGTTTTTTTGCATTCTATGCCACACTGCTTACATAAATGATCAAATTCCTTTTCATAGAATTCACCACCATTTTTAGTCCTCGACACTTTAATTCTCTTCTATATTTTGTTTTCCACAAGAGCTTTAAACTCCTTAAATCTCTCGAAAACTTCTGAATTCTTCCTCAGGAAATATATCCATTCCTTCCTGGAAAAATCATATATGAAGGAGACATAGTATAGGGATCCACCAAGTGAAGGAACTGTAACTAGGCCAAACACATCACTATGCACCAGTTCTAGAATCCCATTTCCCCTTGTCTCTCCAAATAGAAATCTCACTCGGATTTGTTTCCCATATATGCAATGTTCACAAAACTTGACTTCTAAACCACATTCAGGAAAACCTTTGACCATACATTTGATTTTCATGGCTTGAATTCTGTTTTCTCCAATGTGTCCCATCCTATCGTGCCATAACCTGGTCAGGTTGATTTCATCATGTCTTGTCGAGTCGGTTTGAACCTACTTGGCTCAAGTCGCATTGAGTTGAGTTGACATTGACTCAAGTAGAATCGCATTTGAGTTGAGTCGACATCAAGTCTAGTAGAGTCGCAGTTGAGTTGAGTCGACATCGATTCGAGTAAAGTCGCAGTCAATTTGATTTCAGGAGAAATGATTTTGTTGCATCTAGTCGAGTCGAAATTCCCTAATAGATTGTACAAGGTACCAATCTGAAATCATCTCAATAATACTATCACACCTGTTGTTCCTGATATTGATTCTAAGGTTGAAAGAATAATTTCAGGCATCAAAGTTTTAAATGAAATTTTTTATAAGTGATTTTTTCTACCTTTAGTTTTTTGATAAATAATCTTTAAGTGGGATTTATGATAAGATAGTACAGAGGTTGTATCTCATTATCTGAGTTGTAATTTTAATTTCAAATGATGTAAAAATTATTTACAAATCTATTAAAACAAAGAAAGGTATCAATTACAGATAAGTCTCACCTTATTTGTAATAGAATAAAAATAGAAGATGTACCCTTGAAAGGAGATTAAGAATGCAGTTATTCACACAGGTCATAGATATTGTTTTTACTCATAGTAATAACAGAGAAAAAATTGTTACTGAATGAACTTCTGATATATTATGATCACAGTAGACCTATTACTCAATTGCAATCATTCACTCTTCAAGAACTATAGAAGGAAACTCATAAGAGATTGAAACACATAGAAAACACATAACTCAAATGGAACGAAACTTATAAGAATCTTTGTCTACACTTGTATTAATATTCAAAAATTTCTCTCTTTTACATTAGGCTAGAAGCAACCATGAATAGATCTAAAATCTATATATTTATACAAAATTGTCTCAACTAAAATTAGTTGGACTTTATTTTTATTTTTTTTGAGGAGCTTCGAACTATGTTCTTCTTGGAGACTTAATTGAAAATTGTCTATGCCTCTATGCACTGCAAGACCTAGCCACCGATTTAGGGTTTGAAGCCGAAACTCAGTGACCACACTCACCGGCCTGTGAGGGCCATGATTCCGTAGGAAGGAGGCCGAGTCGGCGCCTCCTACAGTGAAGCTACAGCTAATGGCAGCGGTGGAGAGAGGTTTAAGAGGCCGTCCTTTGAGCCACCGTCGGACCTGCGAGCAAACCTCATCACGGAAGGCACCTTTAAAGGCTGCGACATGGACATTGATCCGGAACACCAAACAACCATTACTATAGCATCGCCACCTTGGCTTCCTGGTAAGTGCATTCCTCAAGCACCGCATGCTCCAAAGTACATAGTTAACTCTCCCAGGATAGAGGAGCAGAAATAGTATATGAGAGACCATGCTCTGGTAGGGAAATTTCTAGGGTTGTGGCCATCAAAAAGAGATTTAATCAAATGGATACAATAATGGTGGAAACCAAAAGGGCACTACGAATTACAGTTAGGCTCAAAGGGATTTTTTACAATTATTCTGCATAATCTTGAGGACTGCACCACATCTTTGATGGGGGACCTTATTTCTTTAACTCGACCAAGCTATTCCCAAGATTCTGGATAGAGAGATTCATCCCTGAAAAAGAAGATTTCGCCCATGCTCCAGTATGGATATGTCTGTACTCCCTCCCTCAAGAGTTCTGGTTAGAAGAGGTCCTGGCTGGTATAGGCAACACTATTGGAGTCTATGTAAAGTCCTCCGAGGCCACAAAGCAGAGAATATACACCTCGTACGCACACATCTATGTGTATATAAACATAGCAAAACCACTTCCAGGAACCATCACCCTTGAATACTAGGACGAAGACTGGATACAAACTATTGACTATGAGCATATTCCCTTCAGATGCCGAAAGTGCCATGAACATGGGCATTTATTCATAGAATGCCCCCTCAATGAGACCCCCAAAGAAGGAAACTCCGAAGATGGCAAAGGCAAGGATGGCTTCGCTCCACCAGGAGGGAAACGACGAAAAGCTTGCCGACGGCAACAAAACTAGGTAAGTAAAGATCCCTCTACACGTAACAAATTTTCTATCTTACAGGATCAGCCCGAGAACCCTGCAACCAACACCACTCCTAAGGAGCCACCTGTGGACAACTCCTCCTCTTCCAAGATACAGGAGGAAGATAAGCAACCAAAAGGAAAGAAAACCGCCTAAGATCCACAATCTACAGAAGAGAACCCAAAAGATACCTTGCAACTCGAAGATGGGGACGTAGAGATGGACACTGAAGAGAAAGATCTGGCCGGGGTGGACTTGGAACACCTTGAACATGCCTACAGGCAGCAAAAAATGTATACCATACCTTGATATTAGTTCAGGAAGGTACACAAGATATTTATCAACTCCTCTGCAGGCTCCTCAGCGCGATCCAGCAAAAGCCTAGGCATACAGGGCAGCCAAATGAAGAATCTAGGGAAAAACCCAAAAGATGACAAGAAACGAGGTAGAAAGTCCACAACTACACTCATACAGGAAATAGGGAAGTTTATGGTAAACTCAGGGCAAATGCACTTAATCTCAGACAACTTTCCTCCCCTCCCCACCCCCCCACCCTCATGAAGATAATCTCTTGGAACCTAAGAGGCCTCAATGGACGTAGCAAATAGAAGTCACTACGGGATCTGATCTTTGCAGAGAAATCAGATGTACTATTTCTTTAGGAAACAAAATTCTCAAATGAAGACCGTAAGAAGCTTCTCCCTTATAGCTGGAAGCAAGGGGAAGCAGTGTCAACAGCGGTTACAGGCATAGCGGGAGGACTGGTTGTTCTCTGGAATCCAGCCACAGTACAGCTAGAAAACTTCACCACTACTCGATGGTCCATCACCACCGACTACAGACTCATAGGATCTAACAAGCCGGGCCACATCACTAATGTTTATGGCCCAGCCAACCCCAGGGAAAAGCAGAACTTCCTCAGAATCCTAGATTATCTCCATAGCTTGCTCAGACACAAGCACTGGATTATAGGGGGCGATTATAATCTCATTCGGAACCTGGAAGAGAAAAAAGGAGGCTCCAGACGCTTGGATCAAGACACCAATGACTTCAATAGCCTAATCGACAAACTCAACTTAATCGACCTAGAACCTACCAATGGCATCTTCACCTGGACCAATAGAAGAACAGGATCTCACCAGATCGCTTGCAAACTGGACCGCTTTTTAATTTCTGACTCCCTCATGATGGAAGGTATGGCCATGAAGGCGAGCACACTAAACACTCACGGCTCGGACCATTGGCCCATCCAGCTATGGATAGAAGTACAGGCTACACCAGGAAGAAAACCCTTCAGATTTGAGCAATTCTGGCTCAACCATCCAGATTTCGAGGCCAAAATCCAAGACTGGTGGGAATAGGCAGAAGTTACACAGGGCTCCAAGATGTTCAGATTTCAGCAAAGATTAAAAAATCTGAAACAACTCATTAAAACTTGGAATAAGGATACCTTTGGCAACATCTTTGACTCCCAGTGGCAACTGTCAGAGAAAATGGAGAATATAACACATCAGATCCGGACGAGCGACTTAACGGATGATCTGAAGATCCAGGAAGCAGCAATCACTCAACAACTGGGCACCAGGAAAGCACAAGAAGAGATATTATGGAGGCAAAAGTCACGCATCCAGTGGCTCAAAGAGGGGGAGCACAACACCAAGTTCTTCCATAGATCGGTCATGCAACGGTGTCATTCAAACAGAATCACGCATATAACCTCTGACACAGGTGAGCATTTATACGACCATGAAGACATGGATACATCTTTGACCGACTATTATAAGAACCTACTCACCGAGCCATCCCTAGACAGATCAGAAGCCATAGCCAAAATAACACAACATGTGCCCTCCCTAGTCACCCAAGAGCAGAACGTAGCTCTACTTCAGCCTATCACCATTGAGGAGGTGGATCAGGCGCTGCGAGACACCCCCAAAAGCAAGGCTCCAGGCCCGGACGGTTTCACCAGCGATTTCTTCCACCACTGCTGGCCAATGATAAGAAGGGAGGTCTGGGAAATTATTGAGGACTCATGCGCCACCGGACAGGTCCTTCAAGCTCTTAACGCCACTTTTCTCACTCTCATACCCAAAGAGGGATAGGCTCATCATCCAAAATAGTTCAGACCCATTGCTCTCTGTAACGTCATTTATAAACTTCTAACAAAGGTAATAGCTCGCAGACTCAAGCCTATCTTGCCTACCATCATCTCTCCAGAACAATCTGGTTACATCAAGGGCAGACAAATTCTTGACAGCATTATCCTGGCACATGAGGTAATTCATTCTCTTCATAAAACCAAAACGCCAGGTATGCTACTAAAACTAGACCTCTCTAAGGCCTTTGACAAGATAAGTTGGGAATACATGAGGGAATTTCTCCTTGCTTTCGACTTTGAGAAACTCTGCGTGACTTGGATCCTGAACCTCACCTCCACTGCCTTCTTCTCCATCCTCGTCAATGGCGTCCCCTCATGCCCTTTCACCCCTTCACGAGGAATCAGACAGGGGGACCCCCTCTCCCCCTTCCTTTTCATAATCATGGCAGAAGGCCTAAGCCAGAGTATTCATGCGGCAGTAGGGAATGGCAGCCTGGAAGGTATATCGATGCATGGCATCTCCACCCCTATTTCACACAGCCAATTCATGGATGAGGCTCTCCTGATGGGTACTCCAAAGGTTAGAGAAGCAAACTCCATTCTCCAAATCCTCCAGACTTTCTTGGACGCCTCAGGTCTTGACTGCAATAAGGACAAATCCCTCATCTTTTTCTTTAACACGCCCCCTCCGGTCCAAAGACATATCTCTGGCCTCTTAGGTTTTCAAAGAAGCTCCCTTCTGTCCAAATACCTGGGCATTCCTATGATCGATAATGCCCTTCGAAACTCCTCTTGGGAACAACTGCTCTCCTCCTTCTCTAAAAAACTCTTTTCCTGGACCCTTAGAACTCTAAATCTTCCTAGTCGTCTCACTCTTCTCCGTGCGGTCCTTCAGGCCCTCCCCACCTATATCTTCTCGGTGCTAGCCACCCCTACCTTCGTGCTGACAACCATCAAAATCTTGCAGAGGAACTTCCTGTGGCAAGGTTTCAATACAGGAAAGAAAATAGCGTTGGTCAGCTGGGACAAAATCTGCCGGCCCAAAGCGCAAGGAGGACTTGGACTAAGGGATCCCAACATCATGAATAAAATCCTCAGCGCAAAAATTTGGTGGAGGTGGCTAAAAAACCCGAGGGATATTTGGGCACGACTTTGGCAGAAAAAATACGTGCCGGTGGTAGCGGAAAAAAACCTCATACGATGGAACGAGGACACACCGAGATCCCTAGTCTGGACAGCTGCCAAGCAAAACAGACACCTCATTACCCAGCATGCCTTCTGGGAAATTAGAGATGGGAAAACGGCCTTATTATGGAAAGATTCCTGGTAGCAATGGCCCACTTTGGACCAGGAGGACTGGGCCAGCCAAATCGATGCTCCAGCCATGCAAGCAGGCCTGGCGACAGTGGCGGACTATTGGAGATGTGATTCACAGGACAACACTTGGCGGCATTGGCTTATGGATAAACAGAGCTTGCATTTAAGCGACCAAGTGGACTTGGGTCCCTATCAGACGAATATGCTCAAACGGAAAATAGCCAAACTCATAGGAGAGGATATCTTTCGATGGGGGCATCGACCATGAGGCACATACAACACGAGTGAAGCATATCACATAAAAGTTCAATCGAGCCTGGAACCTGCAGGCAGGGTTTGGCAAGAGATTTGGAATCTCAGACACTGGCCCAAAATCACTCTCTTTCTTTGGCTGGTGGCCCATTCCAGTATCCTTACCTGGGATAACCTCTCCAAGCAAGGCTTTGTGGGACCCTCAATGTGCATTCTATGTGGGGAGGCAACCGAAACCATGAATCAACTCCTTACCTCCTTCCCGTACACGGTACAAATCTGGGATCGAATGGCGCTCATAATGCACACCTCGGATTATGTTCGAGACAATATTGCAGACACCATCGCCGATTGGAGGGACCACCCGTTTCACTCCCCCCTCTTGAATCGGATCTGGAAATTGACACCCGGCTTCATCCTCTGGCAAGTTTGGAAGGAGAGAAATCGAAGGCTCTTTAGGAATACCTTCCTCCCTTGGCAACAGTGTTGGACTAGCTACCGTCGCAACATTCCGGAAACTCTCCATCTCCACCCTTGGACAGAACAAGATCTATCTGGCACCCCCTCTGAAATTCTAATCCTAAAACATTGGCTCCCCCTCCCTCCTCTTCCCCCACCCTTGTCCCCACCCCCAAACCTTCCTCTTGGTCAGCCCCGCCGACAGACTTCCTCAAACTCAATTTCGATGGAGCCTCCAAAGGCAACCCAGGGGCCGTGGGGTACGGAGCAATCTTTCGCAATCATCATGGGTGCATTCTTTTAATTAGTGCAGGCTCCTTAGGCCATACCACGAACAATGTGGTGGAACTCTGGGTACTCATACGGGGGCTGCAACTTGCCAAAGATCATAACTTCAATCAGCTCCTAGTAGAAGGCGACTCCCAGATCCTCGTCAACCTTCTTGGCCAGCTCCTAAATGGCGCTAACCCTGACAAAATCTCTCCAAGTTGGCGTCTCTCGCATGGGCTACAACTCATAGCAGAGTTACTGCATTCCAACCAGGTAATCATACCGGTTCATGTCATACAGAAAGCAAACCAGGTAGCGGACTACTTGGCTAACATAGGGGCGAACTGGGAGGGACCAGAAATCCTCTGCAACACTTCTCTAGATCAGGCGCATCCCATTCTCCACTAGTGCATCAATAAAGCAGTAGAAATGGACAACCACCCGGATGGGGTGATAGTGCCCAACACCTAGCACGTAGAAGCGGCAAGGGGAGGCCAGCGGAGCACAGAGCCATGTGCTCGGCTCGTGCCCACTACAACCATCACCCCCAAGCATTAATACGCATTTAACGTCGATGGGAGGGGCATTAAAACAAGCTCCCTCGACCACCATTACGAAGAGTGAAATGCAGCGTCCCTTATGTGTTATCACTCGACTATTTGGTTTTGATTCTGGTTCTGTGGTTCTTTTCATGGTCCTTCGGCCACTCCCCACCCTCAACCTTGGCTCTGCAGTCTTCCTGTAGACGTTGGGCCTCACCATGCCGCGACAATGAATGTTTCCGTGCAGGGGCTCTCCCTGGCACCCTCGGCGCCCCCGCACTTCCTCCTCTCCCTCTGGTTCATCTACCCACGCCTTTGACTGTCTAGCCGTCATTGACACCATCTTGACCCCGACATGGCGACATCCCTCCTTCAGGCATTCGTCTCCTCCCCCGGTGCTGGGCGGGGCCTCAGCGAATTCACCCCATGGAAGGCCCGACCATGGTCGACCTGACAACAAAATGAAGACGCCCTTCCCAAATTTACCACGTGAAAGCTCCACCATTCTACGTGATTTAGTCTTTGAGCTCCGAGAAGGAGTGAATAAACTCCAGTTCCATGTTCAACAAATGGAGGGAAGGCTGTCAGTCCTTCTTCAGCTTCTCGCCAATCCCCCTGAAGCCTCCCCTGAGAATTCCAGTGACGCACCTCTCACTGCAAGTGACCACGCAAGCAGCCATCAGCAAGACGCTACAGAGGGGAGCCCACAGTCTGACGGGAAGGCATGCGAACCATCACCCATGAACACTCTCGAGAGGAATAAGACCCTGGAAAGCAAAGAAAGTGTTGACAAAGGTGTCATTCAGGTGGTAGCAGCGGAGGTGATAGGCACCGGTCTCTAGGAAAGTGTCAGGATGACAGCTTACGAGGACAAGGGCACAGAAGCCATGGACATGCAATGGACGACCAGCAGGACACCTGTCATTGAGGAGCCCTGGCCAGGCCTCTTGCCAGAGTATGTGCCAGATTATACAAAACTTGTTCCATACTTTAGCTCTAGTGGCTCTTGTGGTAGTTAAATTGTCTGGTTTTTCTAGGACTGCTAGAAAATTTTGATACTTGCATTATACGGTTGGCTGAACTAGTTTCTCCTTCTGGAGCAGTTCAGTAATTACAACCGATTGACTCAGTTTATGTACTCTTGATCTTGGCTCTCAGAAGGTCTTTTATATATAATACAAAATACTTACTTAAAAAAAAAAAAAAAAGTAGTTGGACTTTCCACAATATCTTCTCTAAATATAAAATACAATCCGAATGAAAAACATAATGCAGATATTGTTGAGTTTTGATTTGATGTGTTGGTGCTTGATATGTTCCTTCATTTTCTCACATATGCACTCGCTTTCGTCTGTTCATTGAATTTGGTACACATGTCCATCAAGGATACCACAAATATTTAAGGTTCAATTTTCTCATTCAATTCAAAGGAAAAGATCTTCTTTTGTATTAGTGTCATCGTTTCTTGGATCTTCTTCACTTCATGAGTTGTAATTTGATACTATAAATTTGGCTTCACTAACAACTCATTAATCTTGAGAAAATCAATATGATTCATCTATTGGATGACAGATTGAATATTTTCCTTATTTTTCTGGAGTTTTCCTTATTCGTTTATATTTCAATCTGCCCTAGTTCCTCTGAGATATCATTTTCTTCAAATTCAATCGGTTTTTTATTTACAGGAGATAATGTCTCCAGACAAGCCTCCTTTGCATCTCTAGCAAATTTCTTGCTTTCTTCCAAATTTGTCTCCCAAACTTTCAAGGCCATTTCACCCTTCACTTGTTCATATTGTGAGAAATGGACGAGACTAGGGATATTATCTTTTTTCCTCCATATGATGAATTCCTGAAACTTAGATATAGCAACACATGCATCTTTTTATTTGACATAAATACTTTTCAGAGAAATATTTGTTACCTGATAGAATTTCTGAATAGTATCCACCTTTTGATATAGATCATGTTGGACAACTTCCAACTTCTCATTGATTTCAGATGCTTGTTCTTTGAAATTAGTGATGTCTATTGTTGCATTCTCCACTAGAGCTAATTTGTCATGCAATTGTTTTATCAAATTGTCCCGCTGAGTGATTATGTCTTTGCTAGTCTGTGAACTATGGTGAATTAGATCAAGTTTCTCCTGTAACTTCTTCATCTGTTGTTGATAATTAATCATAATTTTCTCTATGTCTTGATTCATCCGGATTCTAACAATTTGTTTTGTACTGTGTATTTCATTCTGCGATTGTTACACTAAGAGAGATTTTTGTTGTAGTTGTTTGGTCAGACTATCCACTGAAAATTGGTTAGCAGTGGAAAAAGAACCTAATGAATCTGCAACCTCCTTGGCAAACTCATGATCATCTTGGTATTTTCCATCATACTCTACTTTCTACCTTTTAGTGACAACTCCATCTTTTTGCTAAGATTCTCTCTTTACAATAACTTTGTGTTTCTTGTTGAAAAAGAAACTTGAAGGAGGAATTTCTTCAAGCAATATAGGAGTAAGATCATGTTAAGGTCCTAACCCGCACATGGGTAGATTAATGTATTCGGATGTAATAAAGGTCAATATTAATAAGACCTTTCAATAAAAGAGAATTAGGCGGATGTAAGAAG
>JZKD02S1862241.1:145636-160759 GCA_000966675.3 Picea glauca | reverse complement strand
TGTGATTGTTTATTTCTTACTACTCATTATTGGATAATAATTCTACATTGATATAAAATTTGAAGAAAAAGGATTATAATTACGCTATTATTGATTCACCCCCCCTCTCAGTAATCCAACAAACCTTTCTAGAATCAAAAGAGTATAGATATTGATAAGGTATTGTAATTTGAAGGCCCAATTTCTCTGTGATAATATTAGGCATCAAATTATGTGAAGCTCCAGAGTCTAACACACAATTGTGTAGTAAATGATCGTGCACGATCAATGTAATATAGAAAGGATCATCATAATCCTTACTATTTTCGATGTGTGGTCCAAACATGATTGTAGGTTTCTCATCTTGCAAATTGATAACATCGGTTTGACATTCAACATCAGAAAAATTTATTGATATTGTGATTTTCTTTTTATAGATCAGATTTCTAGCAAGTTCAATCAAAGGCATTGGAATTTTAATTTTATTCGGTTCATTTTCTAGATTGAAAGTCCCAATTGGTTTTTAATTTCCCTATTCTGAACTTCAACTTATTTATTTTTTGGCTTCTTAGTCTATATTTCTTTCGCCTCAACTTGCTTTATTCGAGTAGCTTGATTTTCAATTGATGGTTTTGTAACTGCTACCTCATTTTCTTTGTTTCGAGATAAAATATTTTTTGGTGGAGTATTTACAAAAATATATTCTCTTAGACTCAAATCATATTTATATTGGAGCTCGGTCATTATTTAATCAACAAGACATTTGTATGTAGAGTCTCTCAAATTGTTGATATTTTCTTCATCATTAAATAAAGATTCAATATCCAAGGATTTCTCATAATCATGTTTGTTCAGGTGAGGCTCAAGATCATCATCACTGAGGTTGTTTAGATATTCATCTAATTCGTCATAATCTTTCACCTCATCTCCCTGTATGAGATTCTCGGTTTTAAAAGGAGATTGAATCTTTTGATCCTCATTTTGTATTTTCCTTTGTTGTATCTGAGGATTTATGTTAGGATTTATCCTGAATTTATTTCTAACATATGGATCAAATTTGGATTTTTCCATTTCCATCCTGGAAATTTTGTTTGATAATTCTTTAATATTTTTTTCCATCTCATCCATTTTTTCCTCTAAATAAATTTTTTCATATCCAGAGGGCCCTGCATGTTCTTTAAAATGCTTGGGTTCTCTTGTTCAAATATCAACTTTGGTTTTCAACTTTTTGGATGCCATCATATTGGATTCAATCTCTATAGCATCATCTTGCATCCTTGCTAAAGTAGTGGATCTTCTTTCTTTCAAAAGTAGAGCAAGATCATAATCAAAAGCTCCTGCAAAAGTAACTTTTGCAGTCGGCTGAGAAGGTTTAACTTTAGCCAAGATCTTGTGATAAAGTTTATTAAATCTTTGCATAAATTCTAGGACTGATTTAGATGTTTTCTTTGTCAAGGCTCTGAATTCGGTTAAGTAATATAGATGATCTTTTTTCTCACCCCATTTCCTTAGGAAGGAAGTTTCTATATCACTATATGATGGTATAGAGTCAACTAGAAGTCCTCTGAACCAAGTTCTTACCTGTCCTTCAAAATTTTGTACTAACAATCTCATGTAAACATCTTCATTCTCAATACCAAGGATATCAACAAATTGGTCAAAAAAGACTATATGCTCTGTTGTTGTCAAATTCCCTTCATCCGCAAATTTAGGGAGGCTCTTCATGTAATTTTTAGGTAAATAATGTAGGATAGCAAGAAGAGCTAAGAGAACATATCTAGTAGCGACCTTGGAAAATATCCTTGGGGGTTGAACTGGTATATTTTCTTGTCCACCATCCCCTACACCTCTGACACCTCCATCACTGGAAATTGAAAGTCTAGGAGATGGAATTCAAGGACTAAACATGATATTATCAAAAAATTCAAAAGACTAATCTACTTAACTTTTGACTAATTCGGGACGGTGTGAACGGAGTTCCGAAAGCTGATCATAAGGAGATGGAAGATATAAACAATGAGGAAAAAGAGAAATTGAACTCAGTTTCTTAGATTTACAAGATGTATAGATAGGAGAAGTAATAGGGGATGAATCTGAGTATAAAAAGTAATCTTCAGGGTTTTTGGAAAGATAAACTTTTACTTCGGGAAGAGAAAGAATCGGTTGTGTACAAATGATAGTAGGGATTGAAATGGATTCCTTGTTTTCGCTGGTAAAAGTATTTATTAACGAAATAGGGGTGGTCTGGATAATCTCAAATTTTACTTTAGGAATAATCCCTTCTGGAGTTTCTAATTTAACTTCAGATTTACTTGATGCTTATGCATAATGAACTTGTTTATATTTTTCTTTAAGACTTAGTTCTTTAGACTGAATATTAACATTAACTTGTGTAACCCTATGTTGGTAGATCTTACCTGCTAATGCATAAGTTTTTCTGAGATATCCCTTTGGTTTCAACAACTTAACTAGCGTAGTCTGCCTTTCGTCTGGGTTTTTCCTGGTATTTTCTCGACCGAATGCCAACTTTTTCTACAATGGAGTTTCCAGGTGAAAAATAAAGTGAACCTTATTAGGTATTCAATCTTTGTGCACCATCAAACACCAAAATTTAACTTTTTTGTTCTCCCAGGGAAACATGATTTCATTTCTCCGTTCCCCGACAATGACGCAAAAAAGATGTTGTTTCTGAGATTGATTCTAAGGCTCAAAGAATAATGTCAGACATCAAATTTTTAAATAAAATGTTTTTTAAGTGCTTTTTTCTACCTTCAGTTTTCTGAGAAATAATCTTTAAGTGGAATTTGTGATAATATAGTACAGAGGTTGTATCTTGTTATCTGAGTCATAATTTTAATTTCAAATGATGTAGAAATGATTTACAAACTATTAAAACAAAGCAAGGTATCATTTACAGATAAGTATCACCTTATTTGCAGTAGAAGAAAATTAGAAGATGAACCCTTGAAAGGAGATTAGAATGCAATAATTCACACAAGTCACAGGTCTTATTTTTACTTACAGTAATAACAGAGGAAAAATTGTTACTGAATGAAGTTATGATATATTATGATCACAATAGACGTATTACTAAATTGCAATCATTCACTCTTCAAGAACAACAAAAGGAAACTCATAAGATATGGAAATGCAGAGAAAGAACATAACTCAAATGGAATGAATCCTAGAATCGTTGTCTGCACTTGTATTAATATTCAAAAATTTCTCTCTTTTACATTAGGATAGAATCAGCCATGAATAGATCTAAAATCTATATATTTATATAAAATTGTCTCAACTAAAAGTAGTTGGACTTTCCACAATATCTGCTCTAAAGATAAAATACAATCTGAATGAAAAATATAATGCAGATATTGTTGAGTTTTGATTTGATGTGTTGGCACTTCATATGTTGATTCATTTTCTCCCAGATGCACTCGCTTTCCTTTGTTCATTGAATTGGGTACACATGTCCATCAAGGATACCAAAAATCTTGAAGGTTCAATTTTCTCATTCAATTCAAAGGAAAACATCTTCTTTTGTACTAGTGGTAGATTTTCTTGGATCTTCTTCACTTCATGGGTTGTAATTTGATACTGTAAATTTGGCTTCACCAACAACTTATTAATCTTGAGAAAATCAATCTGATTCATCTATTGGATGATAGATTGAATAGTTTCCTTATTTTTTCTGGAGTTTTCCTTATTCGTTTCTATTTCAATATTTTCCTTATTTTTTCTGGAGTTTTCTTTCTAAGAAACGAATTATTTACTAGAGATTTGGACTGGTGTAAGATTCCCAACTTGTCCCAAAGTTTCTTGGCCAAATATTCACCTGAGACATTCAACAGCACCAAATATGCAAGACAAAGTTGTATCATATTTCCTCTTTTCTTTCGAGTTTCTCCCATTCTTCTGTTAACATGCCTGTCGACTAGGTACTTGGATAGACTGTGTCCATTATTCTCGATCTACAAGAAGATCTTCCATTTTAAACATCCAAAGATCAAAATTATGGCCATTAAATATCTATATCTCTATTATGGAATTGTTGGCCATTCTTTATCATGATCTTTAAAACAATTTATGACTTACAAATCTTACTATACCTAAGGTTTAGTTCTCATATTCAATATTGGCAAATCAAGATCTGACATACTCACCAAAGCATAACATCTCTCTGATAACTCACTTGTTGGGGTAGAAATAAGCTCTTATAGCACATGTCAGGTAGGCCTAAGATATGATACCACATCTTAAGAAATGTAGGACACTTTCACACTAATCTTAGTATAAGAGAAGAAGAATTTAATCAATAAAGAAAATGACACAAGAAATCACATGGTACACCAAGATTTTACCCTAGAAACCCTTAATCGAGAAAACCAACATTCCTTTGAGATTTTTTCTCCCTTGTTGTCTTATTCATTCATAATAAAAGGTTACATTTCTAACCTTGGTCCACACCTAAGAAAAAATCGACATCATACCCTCTTGCATGGGTAAGAACAACCTGTAGCCAATTCGACTTACATATGCATGACCAACAACCTACACTTACACATGAATTAACTTGAAAAAGTTCATTCTATGATCACCTTACAACATCATACAACAGTAGCCTTTATGATCTTATAACACACCTCTTTATAGGATTTACAACAAGAAAAACCCTAAATATTGTTGCCCAAAAATGGTTATAGATCCATGCATATCATCGGCTACAAATCCTGCAAATCTCAGGATTCTATTACATTCGAATCCAAGTCAGGTTTACTAGTCAACTACCAATCAACCTCCATTCAGTCTCTAGTCGGTCATATCACGCCTGCACTTCGACCTCTGGTCGGTTGACTTACCATCGATATCTTTGACTTCGACTTTACCCAGTCGAATTCCTAGACCTTCGACCTGTTTTCGATCCACCTCGACCTCGATTGTTAGTGTTGATTCACCTCGACTAGACTTTCACTGCAAATAAAATAATAACCCAAAAGTTTTGAATATTGATAAAGGTTTTCTTACTGCTATTAATTCTCAATTTCAGTTCTAATTATATGCTTTCTATAGTTATATATCCTTATTTCTTTCTCTATGTATGTGTTTTCCATAGCTATGTAATGTCTATTATGCTTTGAATAACGTATTTCAACTAATAAGGAACACCACACCCTCAATAATATTTGTTTATTTCTAGGTTTAGTAGGTTTCTATAATAGATTTGTCTTAAATTTATCTATTATTTCTTTCCCTCTCACTAACCACACAAAAAGGATTCCTTGTGTTGGTCCACTACAACACAACAAGATTTTGAGAGCCTTAAAGAAACCATTGCTTCAACTCCTATAATTAATACCCATAATTTCACTTACCCCTTCACTATTGAGTGTGATTATTTTGGTTGGTCTTGGTGCAATACTATTATAGGATCATTTCCCCATTTCCTTTGAGAATCACAAGTTGAGTGACAAGGAGAAATGCATGTCTACACACAAAAAAGAAATGTCATATATACTTCATGTTGTGGCTAAATAGAATTAATTCCTTTTAGGTTCCAAGTTCTTCATTAAAAACATTCATATTATCCTTAACAACTTATTAACAAAGTGTACTTCAATAGAGTAACACCAAAAGTGTATTTCTCAGCTCCAAGCTTATGACTTTGAGATCCTCTAGAAAAAGGGTAAGGAGAATATTTTTTATGATGCCTTATTTCAATGTGATGATCCGCATACATTTAAATCCATATCAATTAGACAAATTGCTTAGGTACATGACCTCTTGATTGACTACATACAATATTCCCTTATAACTCAACTTCAATGGGACATTATTTATAGAAAGAAATATTAATCTTGGAATATCATGAATGGTGTCATACTCTTTAAAAATAACATTTATTTTACTTCACGATCTCCCCTTATTACATAGGATCTTTTGTGTAAATATGCCTCACCGTTGTTTAGTCATGTGGAATTCCACAAAACTTATTAGAATGTGTCCTCTATCTTTTATTGGCCAAAATTGAAGGTTGATGTTGAGAAATTTGTGGTTAAATATGAAAATTCCCAACACAACAAGGTGGAAACTTTTCCTTATCATAGTCTTCTTCTACCTAATTCCATCCCCAACCAAAAATGATATGTATATATGCACTTCATCATTGAACTGCCACTCTTTAAAGGAAATGATCTTATCTTTGTGGTGATTGATCATTTTATTCCCTTAACTACAAAGTTTCACTATTTTCATGCTTTTAATTTAATCTTTAAGCATGTGTATAAGATCCATGGCCTACCTCACCACATCATATGTGATAGAAATTCAAAGTTTGTCCACAAATTTTGCTATGAAATTTTCAAATTATAAGGGATGACCTTTAATATGAGTACTACATATTACTTTAAAACATATGGGAAAAATAAGGTGGTTAAAAAGTTCTTGGAAGATTACCTTTGAATGTACATGGGGGACTAGAAAACAAAAATGGGTGAAGTGGACACATCTTACTAAATATTGGTACTATACAACATGCCACTCTTCTAAAAATGACCCCCTTCAAGCCATTATATGGATATGAGCCCCCCTCAATGAAGGAATAGGTCATTCAAAACATCAAAGTCCCTACTACTATTAAGAATCTATAGGAGATGAAAAACACCATTTGCATCATGAATGATAACTTTCCCATGGACATGAACTACATGAACTAGTATGCATATCAAAACCATTCAAAACACTGATTTGCAATGGCCAATATGATATTTGTTTTATTGCAGCAAAATTACAAGTAAACTACTCTATGGAATCAAGGCAAGCAGAAGCTCCAAACTCAATTTTATGGGCTATATCAAGTGTATGTGAAGTCTAGAGAGGTGGCATATGCACTAGAAATCCAAAACAAGGGAAAAACCCATGGTGTATTCTATGTTTCATTCCTAAAGACGAAGGTTGGTGAAGACATAGTAACATAGATAGAGATTTCAATGAAAAATGAGGAAGGAAATTTTATCCTTGAACCTAAAGGTATTTTAGAGGAACAAGTGTGTGCCAAATTGCAAAGTACAAGATAAATTGAAAGGGTTTATGTGAGGAGGATTCAACATGGGAGCCAAAAATGTTTTGGCCAAGTATTCTAACTAGGATTCATTGGCATGAAGCATGTTTTTGAAGGAGCCAACAACCAAAAAAAAAACCTTCAATTTTTTTTTACTTTAAATATAATTATGTAGCTCACTTGGTTGAAGTAGTAATTTTATAATAAGTTTCCTAGGGTTCAAATATTGCTCTCTATTATGCAAGTGACTCTATTATAAAGTGAATGCCATTTTAAGTTGCTTATTTTCCAAGTAACTTTATTATAAAGTGCATTTCACTTTAAGTTGTCTATTTTCAAGTGAATTTATTACAAAGTTTTTGTCACTTACGTTACGAAGTCTTACACTTATATTGTCTCTATTTCTAGTGACTTTATTATAAAGTGCATGTCACCTAAATATTTGGGGACAAATATTTTTCTAAGGGGGAGGGCATGTTGTGTATTAACCATAACATCCATCTTAAGTACTAGGCTTATGTACATCAACGATTTTTCTTATAAGATTAGGATTTTGTATTAATGTTATATTTGTAAAAGGGGCCACTTTAGTATAATGAGGGACTAATGAATTATTTAGGAGTTAATCCTTTAGTTAAGGTCTCATGGGGGGTTTTGACTCTCTATGGGTATAAATAGGGATTTCTTTCTCTAATATATTTAATTATAATTTTATCAATACAAATCAATTAGTTTCAAGTGTTTCTTGAAGAATTTTTCCTCCACTACTTAGATTTGTAAGTGTAATCCACCTATGGGTGTGCAAGTGTCCTAACTTGCTTATTTATTGTTATTATTGTTTATTTTCCCATTTATTTTATAGTAGTGGCCAGGATTGATTACAAAGCCATTTCATTTTACTTACCTACATTTTATGATTTTCTTTCATTTCCTCTTTGTCCATGTCGACTAAGTATCCAAAAAACTCATATATCCTCCTCAAATAGTGTTTTTCCTATACCGTCTTCTTGAAGTCTATTTTCAATTATTTTGTCCTTTGTTCTTAAAATCCTTTTTTTTTATCTATCTTGTAGACTCATTTCACTAAAAAATCTCTTTCAGGGTTATCTTCATCTTTACTCGAATCGCTTCTTAAAATAATAATGTATGGTAGTTGTAGTCTACATCATTGTCAATGGTTCCTCATTGTCTGATTTAGTTGATCTATACTTTCTTGGGTGACCTCTTGTGGCTACAAGGAATTTCTTATATTTCAACTCCTTGTTTACCTTGACTATCATAAAGTAGTTTGTGAATTTCTTTCATTTTGGAACTTGTTTGTGTCATGGTTTCCTAGCCTACACAAAACAGAACATGTATGTATGGAGATATTATATATGAAATTTTCCATTGTGTGTCCCCACATTCCATATAGGAATCACTTAGAAGCTCACTTCCCTTCTAGAAACATAATATTGTTGTTGTTTTCCTTCCCTTTTCACATGCAACTCTATGTGACTAATTTTCATATCTGAAAATTACTTCCTAGTGAGCTAACAATAAACCCTATCTCTTATCAGTGAACAATTTTACACTGAACAATTATTGATTGAAAATATATGCAGCAGAAACAACAATATCATAGATGAATCATCAACAGACATGAGGAACAAAAATTATTTCCCGTAACTTTGTTAATTTCAGAAAATTTGAGGACAAAACAAGCCCTCCCAACCAATAAAAATCCACCATAATCTGAGGACAACCTTGTCCTCCAATATTAGAAAAATAAAAAATAAAAAACATTAGCAAGTCCTTGGAAATTTCCCCTGCCCACAGATTTGTTGCAGAAAATCTGTATGACCTGCTAACATCATCTATACTTCTTCTAACATCAACCTATATGGACCTACTCCTTCCTAGAAGACTTGTATGGATGTACATGGTTCACCCTACTACAACCCATGTGCATATGCAAGTGTGCCCACTATAACCCACGTATACATGATTCACTTTATTGCAGCATGTGTACATACATGATTCAGATTCTTGCAACCCACATACATGTACAAAAATATCAGTTTCCTTTGTACATGTGTCCTTCCTCACTTCCCCTAGGCCATATTTTCCACAATTTCATAATTTCTCTTTGTTGAAATCACCAAGCCTCCTAGCACAAGTTGTTCAGCCAATTATGTTATCTCCATCATGTCTCTACACACTCCACAGAATATGAAATGTCACAATGAAATCTCTCCCTTATATACAATCCTTAGGGGCCATCATAGATGCCCCTCCACAAGTCAACATAAAATTAGACTTTATTGTGGGTGTGAAGCCCCAAAACAAAGCCACAAATCACATCACCAAATACATGAAGCCTCAGATTCACTCCATGGGGGTTTTCACCAAACCGAAAGTGTGATGTGGTTCCCATGATAATTACCACATTCCCAACACCTAGGAAATGTGAGAATACTTTCCAGAAGCTACAAAAATCAACACTCCATCTTAGTGAGGGATGTATTCTCACCACGCTCCACTATCCCCTAGAAGTATCTATGTCTCCCTACCAAAATTGATTTCCAATCCTCTTTATTGTCTACTCCCTCTGTCACCAAAGAAAATCCTTCTCTCTAGTCCTCCTGAATGGTTGCATCCTCAGTCACTGAACAAAATCTTGTTTTCTGGCATGATCCCATATTAAAATATTCCCAGCTCCTAGAAGCTTCCCTCTCCAAAGCATCCTACCTGGCCATATCAACCCATGACACCCTCCTGACTTTATTGGTAGATGCTTATGTCCCATATGGACCTGAAGGTTGGCTCCCACTAAACGACTGACTCTCCCCTTGAGCCTCCTGACTCCCTTTGAATTCAGACTCCCTCTAAGTCTCCAAACCCCCTTTGAATTCAGACTCCCACTTTGTGAGTTACTATGACAAGTTACTTGATTTCCATCCCTAGAGTTGGCAACCCACCACACAACATACTGTTGTGAACCGATATTTCTGCCAATCCCCCAAAACTCCCAACCTGCCACACAACTAAGATGAAATATTCCACAACTCATCGTATGAACGGTATGCTCCATGTCTCAAAGTAGAGACCATATAACCTATTCTCACTTGCAACTGTCACTGTAGCTCCCTCTCAGAGCTAACTCATATTACATGTTCGAACAAAAACAAGAAATTTGAAACCAATTGTAGCATCTATGTGTCTCAAATATGATCCAATTCTCTTCACATCCCAAGCTCTCATACCATGTCAATTTTCATATGAAACTCTATGTGACTAATTTTCATATCTGAAAATTGCTTCCTAGTGAACTAACACTAAACCCTAGTTGTTACCACTGAACAATTTTACACTGAAAATTATTGACTGAAAATATATGCAACGAAAACAACAAGATTAGAGACCAATCATCAACACACATGAGTCAAAAAATTTATGTCATCTAAATTTGTTAGCTTTAGAAATTATGAGGGAAAAACCATCCCTCCCAACCAATACAAATCCACTAGAATATGAGGACAACCTTGTCTTCCAATAACAGAAAAATCAGAAAACCAAACCTTAGGAATTCCCTTAAATTTCTTCTTCTCACAAATCTATTGCAGACCACCTGTATGGCCTACTAACATCACCTATATTTTTGTTGACATCATATTATATGGACCTACTCCTATCTAGCAGACTTGCATGGATGTACTTGGTTCACCCTACTACAACATGCATACATATGCAACTATGCCCACTGCAACCCACGTATATGTGATTCACCTTACTGCAACCCATGTACATACATGATTCACCTTATTTCAACCCACATACATGTACGAAAAAATCAACTCCCTTCGCACATGTCCTTCCACACTTATCCTAGGCTAGATTTTCAACAATTGCATATTTTCCCTTTGATGAAATCACCAAGCCTCCTAACACAAGTGGTCACTCACTTGTGCTCCATCGTGTCTCTACACACTCCACACAATATGAAATGTCACAATGAACTCTCTCTTTTGTATACAATCGTTAAGGGTAGTCATAGAATCCCCTCCACAAGTCAATATAAAATAATACTTTCTTGTGGGTGTGAAGCCCCAACACAATCCAGCAAAGACAATCACCAAACACATGAAGCCTCAACTTCATTCCACGGGGGTTTTCACCACGAAAGTGTGATGTGGTGACCACGATGATTCCCACATGCCCAACACCTAGGGAACTTGAGAATACCTACCTGAAGCTACAAGAATCAACATAATAGACTTTTGATTATTGCCCATCCCTAATGCCCCTTCCTTTAAAATTTATCACTAGTAATCCTTTACATTAAAGAAACATGATTGATTTGGCATCCTTGGTTCACCCTTATATGAAATACTTATTTTTTCTTGGATTATGATTTCCGTATCACCTCTAGGGTAAATAAATGGTCATTATCTTTTGTACTCTTGTGATAAGTGGAGTTTCGGGATGGATCCATGCTACTAGGTCTTACCAGTTAAGGATGGAAATCCCTATCCTTGTTGGAATACACTCATCATTCCTATATATGTTTTATTAGTCTATGCCCTTAGATATGTATCTATAATGTCTTTTTCACATACTCTGTGGAATTATTCATATACTCTTCTACAAATTCATTCTTGGAATCCTCTATGTGATTCTTCCTCTACATTGAGATCTATTCAGATATCTATCCACCACATTTCATTGTGTTTTTCCTCCAAGTTTTGATGCTTCACCTTACATTTTCTTACCTTTTTCCACTGCATTTCCTCCTCCATTCAGCGGGGGGAAACTAGATGCATTTTTTCCATTATTTGGGTTCTCTGAGCACAATCTTTCTTCATTGCTTAGCACCTATTCCTTTGAATTGCTGTCTTACAATTGTTGTTCTTTCCTTATCCTTTTCGGCACCAACATTATCTATCAATTGTCTATTTAGATGTCCTATATTTTTCCTAATCATACATCAACCAATTATTTCTATATCCTATATGAGAATTGATGTCTTTCTATTGTCCACCATGTTAACTTTACCCTTAAAGTCAAATCCAAATATTTTTTTATCTAAATCTCATCGTAATACAAATCTTTGTCTAAATCTATTTTATCCAAACCTACTTTATTCTAGTTTTCTTCTCTTGTACTCAAGGTTTCTCATGCAATCTCTTGCATTCAAACATCCAACCCCAAGGCATGTCACTCAAGTATTTATCTAGTGCATAACCATAAAAAGAAACACTAATCTAATAAATAAACATAACATCACCTAACAACTAGATTTATTATGGAAACATTGAGACTTAAGACAAATCCACTCTAAAACATGATATTCATTAGTGAAATTAGTACATTACATGACCATTACTCATATTTCTAATGCATTCACTTAAACAAATGTCATGTACTCAACCACTAGGGAATGCTCATTTGACATGAAGATCACAAAACCTACCCAAAATCAATAAAGTTATCTTACACTAAATATTCTTTAATTCACTTTAGCTATTATAGCTCTTAGGCCATCAATAAGTCAACTTTATAATAAATATCTCTTCCCATTAATTGTTTATTTCACTTCAACTACTACTCAATGTTCACATTTAATGGAAATCAAACTTAATCATGGGGACAAAAAAAAATGTAACCCTCTTGAGGTAAAAACCCTTTTATAATAAAACTCATGGTCAAAATAATAGAATCCAAGGGACTATGAATCATTTCACATCCTTTGTTCATATATAAAATCTCATTCATGTACAAGTTTCAATAAAATGAAGAGACAATGAAGAAGGAAATGATCTATTATGATTGTTGAGCTTTAGTTAATAACCCTTCAGCCTGTAGGGGTGTAGACTGATTGTCAAGTGTCATGTTAATGGAAGGAAATATGTAAAGGAGGTCTCAAGTTCGATTCTCACCCCTATTGATGCAGGAGTATCTCTCACATCAAGCGAGCCAACGCGGAAGCAGAAGACAGCTGGACAAGCTAGCACAAATTTTGAAATTACCTTGGAAGTTGTTGCAGGAACACTAATGTGGAAAATTAATGAAGCGCACTTGTATAATGTAAGCGGACCTTGAGTGTATTTCTCTCATCCTTAGTAGGTAGAAGGAATTTATAGGAGTTAATGCAGGTAGGTAGAATTAAATTCTAGACTAGACAGTTGTAGAGCGCAAGGGGGAAACGGGATATAGACACCCTCATTGTGCACTATATTATTATCAATCCTGTAGAAGGAAGAGCAAGAGCATGCAGAGAGTTGTGTAAGAACATCCATGTACAGATATTTGAATTAATAGAAGAGGTTGATTCAGATTCATGTTTTTGTGTCTGTTCTTTGTGTATTGATGTAGATATGCTCATGAATGTTTGCTTCCTGTTATACATTTTCTTTTATATGTTGTGTATATGATTTCATGTTGAGTTTGGAATCTGAGAGGGAGAAGGAATGAGGTTCAATTGTTTCTCTATTTGAGCCAGAGAATTCCTGTAAGGAGTGCAGTTGAAGTGTCCGCAAGGAGTGCGTTGACAGAGGGTTCAGATAGAGATAGCTTTCATTCCCATTCATCCAAGAGGTGTAGTTGGGCACATGAGTCGTGAAAGGAGTGCACAGGCCGGGCAAAAATCTTAGGGTTGTGAACCTGAGTGAAGTATTGAAGGACTACTGCTGCAGGTGTGCGTAGAGTCGAGGAACTTCAACACTTAGACAAGGTTGAAGGTTGCCGCAAGGAGTGTGCGCAAGAGTCTTTTCAATGACTCGAAGTTATAAGGAAGCTCATGAAGAATAAGGCCTTAAAATTGTTGAAGGGCAGCGCAGGGAAGTTGGGCCTTGAAGGTTTGCAAGAGGAATCGTAAGTTTATGAGCAAGAGGACAATTCTTCATGGAGGGGCACTTGGTTCATTTCACAGAATTCACCGGGAAAGATAGACGGTTGAAATTCTCCGAGGAAATTTCATGAAATTCCGTGAGGCATTAGATCTTGTGGAGGTGCAAGGGAGATATAATGAAGGCATCAAGAGGGTTAAATCTCAGGAGGGGCAGAGCCATTGATCCGAGCCACAGGGGCCGTCAAATTTACACGTGAGATCGTGTATTGGGGTTTCATGGATTGAAACTCCAAAACATTGCAACGGGAATCGCAAAATCGCGATACGCGATATCCCGACAACTAAAGGGAATAGTGTGGGCCACAGCAGAGCAGGCGAGCGAACAGGTGGCACGTCTCATCGGGATCTCACAACGAGAAGTCCCGAAACATTGACATCGGGATTCGCGATCCCGCGAAATCCAAAATCCCAACGGAGGTGACGGGCGTTGAAAAGTCAACCCAGGAGCCCATCAGAGGTTCGGCGTATCGGGGTTCGGGAGTCGAAGAGACAAGGCTTTCGACATCGTGAGTGCCGAAACCGTGATAAGAGAAGTCTCGACAGGAGAAGGGAAGGGTCAGCGTTGACTTATATTGGGTATCGGGGATTTGTGGAACCAACGCTCGACCATTGACCTCGCGATACCGCAAAGTCTAATCTCCCGATAAGTAAAGAGAGGGGATCGCATGAAGAGTTCTGTGGGTGCAGATTTCCCGATAGGGAAATAGAGGAACATTTGAGTTCTTCAAGCCGTGTGAAAGAGAAGATCTTGTGAGCGGACGTGCTTGCGAGCGCGTGCTGCATCAAGTGGTATCAAAGAAGTCCTGAAACATTGACATCAGGATTCGCGATCCCCCGAAATCCGAAATCCCGACGGAGGTGACGGGTGTTGAAAATTCAACCTGCGAGCGCATCGGAGGTTCAGTGTATTGGGGTTCGGGAGTCATATAGACAAGGCGTTCGACATCGTGAGTGTCAAAACCATGATAGGAGAAGTCCCGATAAGAGAAGGGAAGGGTCAGCATTGACTTATATCGGGTATCAGGGATTTGTGGAACCAACTCTCGACCATTGACCTCGCGATACCGCGAAGTCTGATCTCCTGATAAGTAAAGAGAGGGGATCACATGAAGATTTCTGTGGGTGTAGATTTCCCGATAGGGAAATAGAGGAACATTTGAGTTCTTCGGGCTGTGTGAAAGAGAAGATCCTGTGAGCG
>JZKD02S1862241.1:101937-137647 GCA_000966675.3 Picea glauca | reverse complement strand
CCAACTTAGCCCTTCTCCATGAGAGATCCTCTCCTTTTATAAGATGAAGAGGATAAGGTGAGGAGGTTAGGATGATCCCACTAAATCATGAAAGTGAGTAAGATCCAAACCATTTAAATGCCACCTCACCATGGAAGTTTCTCCTTCTAGAATATTCGAGAAAATGCTCATTTTTCCCATGTGTAAGCACTCTCGCACCCTTCCCATAGAGAAGATTATAAACTCCTCACAACCTAGCTATGATACAGCCTACGAGAATCAGGCATTCTCACACCCTAGCTATAATGCAGCCTGTGAACTTCCCTATTTATAGGGTTTTTACAATGGAAAATGCAACTTCTTTTCTCAGGAAAAGTTCTTCTCCCTTCTCTCTTCAAGAACTCAGGCCACTGACCCCTCTGAAGGAAACATATAGGTTTACATCATTAACGGTCATAGGGATGATGAAAATAATGTGTAACATCTATTCAATTCATCCCAGACGACTGCTTCGGTCGTTGCAATATTATTCTATATATGTGTCTCCTCCAACATTAACTTTTGAATCTACGTGTGGAGTGTTATATTCTGATATTCCAAGAGATGAATGCACTCGGGGATATATGTGGTGTGGGGATATCTGGCTAGACTTATTTGGGATTACAAATCCGGGAACAAGATTCATCTAGGGAAGTGAATACTTCAGTGTGAATGGATAGAGTGGCTTCACAATAGGCCTTAGTTTTTGTATGCATGGTAACATCAACAAGATGCAAGGTCTAGAGGTCTTACCGAGAAACTTCAATTTTTTTTTTGTGCTTGATTCTTGTTGTAACTAGGACTTGGTATCTGCATGACTTGAGAGTTCTTGGTCAAACTAAAGGCATAGTTTGGCATGATCTCGGGTGAGAATTTGGTTTCTCTCCCTAATATCATAGAGCATGTTAGTGACAAAACTTTGTAGCTCAGTAGTAGAGACCTATGAAATTTGTATCTATGTCTTAGTCGAATCAAAGGGAACCATGGCGAGAAGATTAACAATCATAATTCTTCTCTATCTCATTCCCAGAGTTGCGATAGACTAGTGGTCCTATGGTGGAGATCTTGGTGGTGGGGGAAAATCTAGTTATTGACATAGGGATTCAAACTTCCCCACCATATACAATAGAAGGATAACCCAAATGTAATTAAAATATTTTTCCCAATCCTGAGCATCTAGGTAGTCGGTAATAAAATCAGCCATCAAGTATTGATCCTAGGCCATCTAAGTTCCTCCTACACACCACTCTATGGTGAGGACCACCCCGAGAGTGAATTCATCTTTTCTTCATTTTTGAATGAGATTGCAGGCCAATAACTATGTCATGAACCATACTTCTAGATCATTAATTTCATGGATTACAACCCCATGCTTCCCCTTGTGTGTGTCAAATCAAGAGTATACTTCCTTATGAGTTGTGTCTTTCACTTTGAGGGTATTTGTTGGATATTCTCCAGAAGTGGGAAGGACTAAAACCTTTTTCATCATGTTCCGATCAATAATATAAGGCTAGTCCAACCATAGGTACCCCCCATGCACTCTAGTGAGGAGGAAACAAACACATGCCTGAGTTGTTGGGGTGCAACCAAAATGTGGGCATTTGAGCAATATGAGAATGTTCGATTCCATAGAGGCTTTCGTCATTCCTCAATAACCACTTTTTCATTACCATGTTCTTTCTGGATGATGGATTTATATTTATCAAACTATAGTTCAAGGAACTGATTGGGTTCCCTCATGTTATAATCAACACATTTGAGCAGTGGGACTTTCCTAAACATTGGCCCCTTAAACTATACTCTGCATGGAAACACCGTATCTGGAAATGAATTCTCCTTCATTTCCTTATACTTTTTGCATTCTTGGGGTTTGTTTGAGGATGCGTGTTATATATGGTGATTTTTTTTTGAAAGTATGAAATCCCGAAACAAGTCAACAATTCAACTATACAAGTGGATTTGGTTGTTGGATAGCTAATGAGGGTTTTTCACTTTTGTTCTCTAACAACTTGCTATGATATGAATGGAAGAATTCTCTTAAAAAATGGGGATAATTAATGAGCCAAAACATTCCATTCATCCTTAATATAATGGAAAAAAAATGGCACCTATCTTTCATCGAGTGTGGAGTTACTACCCAGTCTATTTCGTGAGTTGTTCAGTACCACCTACCATCGTAGTCGTCGAAGTCATTTTGCTGGATGAAGATAAATATTTGTAGCCTTAATGTCCGGATTTATGCCATCCACCATAATTAAATCCTTATTTATTCTAAATCGAAAAATCATTCTTCTGTCAACTACATTAATGACTCCATCTTTCCAAAATTAGAGGAAATCGACGAGGTGTAACTTCCTATCATATCGACCATTATTATCTCAAATATTTTCCATCGTTGAATATTTCAAGGTGATGATGATGCGGATGGATCTGTACATGCATGAGTCCGGTTCTTCTAAGGAATCACACATGATTCATACGCACTCGTGCATTAGTTCACCCTTGGTTAATTTTCCGCAGCGACCCCTAGTGGGTCATGGCGCTTCTTCACACAATCCCAGTGAACGACTTAGTTTTCTCCATGGAGGAATTGGACTCGACGCGACTTGATTTGGTGGAAGCCACTGATTAACCACTACTTCCTTACTCATGTGTATCTCATCTATTTTCTCAATATGGTTGATGGGGATTTTAAAGGTGGACGTGATTTCCATTACAACATATTGAGTAGCCGTCTTCATCCTGCATGAATGTGGCTCCCTTACCCGTCCATTATAAAATCTAGGAACTGGGGTGACATAGTGTTTTCTAGGAAGCATGTGATGGGCCTTCATATATAGAATTCACACCCCATGTCCTTTCTCGACTACCCAACATCATTCACAAGAACACATATACTGACAAATATCCAGCCCTAACATGAATCTTTCTCTTAGTGGATCATCCACAACTTCCCATTCTTAGAACTATTCTCGATGCATAGCCCACCATTGTGCAAGTATTCCTATTAACAATGTGTCGAGGGAGTGTACCACATGGTGTTCAGGAATATGTCATATCCAGGAAATAAACGCATTCACCTGATCCGACCCATCAAACCGATAGGACCCAAATTATTGTTCACGCACTTCAATGGTAATGTGTACAAATATCCTTGTCGATACTTTGTAAATATTGTTTTTCCACCTTTCCATGGCATCATATAAATCAATATCATATGAATTTAGGCTCCTCCAACTTATTTCCCCACGCATTGTGGGATTGAAATAATATTCCCCATGCCCCATGATCTTGTAGATATTTTCAATAATAGATCTTTGTGCATCCTCATCTATAGGATTTTTGTATATGTCCCCTTCATTAGGATCCAAAGGCATGATCACACATAGGGTGTTGGTATCAAACTACATTTGTCGCTTCTTCAGATTCAAAAAATCATTTTTTTTGAAGGCCCAACCAATGCCAAGTAGGGCAGGGTATGGATAAGAATCATCCATGATATCTATTAATTCAAAATCATCCTTCGTCTTTACCCCTTCTATGTTCACTTCGACTTACTTCAATCAACCTATAGGGTAGATTATGTACTAATTTTTCAACCGCATCTGAATGGGAGACCGCACCAAATTTGGTTTACCCATCAATTCCCATGAATTCTTTGGTAGAATGTTCACATCGAAACCTAGATCCAACATGACCATCCATTTCATATATTTTGAGTTCATCTGTAATATTGAACTCTTTTCTGGTGTGCTTATGTTTACTGACCTATCACACATCACTTTCTAGTTGGGGGGATGATATGATTCTATCGAACCCTTCTTCCCCCATGAAGGATGCTAACATCTATGTCAAATTTCACGTAGCATCAGGATCACTTAACAATATTAAACAACAACATAAGAAGTTACTTACTTGGTCATCAGTTTTTGTTTTTCGACCCAAGTGACACAGTACTTGTTCTCATGTCGTACACTTCATCTCTTCATGTAAATGTTCCTCTATTTCCCTTTGTTCTACATGTCACAACTCCTCTTGTCTACGCACCTATTCCAGTGACCTCTGCATCACACGTTGTATTTCTTTTCACACACGAGCTTCCTCCAAATACTTTTGCATGGTGCACTACAATTCTTCATGAGTGCAAGCCTCTTCTAACGACCTATGTGTCACCCATCGTACTTCCTCACGGATCCGAGCCTCTTCAAGAGACCTTTGTGTCATGCGCTATGATGCAGGAGTATATTTGGTTATGGTAAATTCACATCACCTAAAAACATTTCAATTTTGTACAAGTTAAATTAGGATGAATAAGGATGGTTGCAACTATACTCAACAACTAGTGTTGTTACACCTTGTTATAATTGACAGTGTTGCAACTCGTTGTAATTCTAGCAATAGGATTGGGGCTGCAAATCACTGCAACTCCATGCAACATGATTGGTGTTGCAACTCACTGCAAATCCTACACTACAACTCCACGCTATGGGATTGGTGTTGAAATTCATTGCAACTCCTATGTTGTGACTCTGTGCTACATGATTCATGTTGGAATTCATATGTTGTTATTCAACATGATAAATCCAAATTCATTCCACATAGCTCATAAATATTAAATGCCAAGTGGAAGTCATTGGTGAAGGAAGAGGAAACAAAACTAAATTGGAAAAGGACTAGGAAGCGAATAGTCACGACTATTCATCTTTCCAATGGAAGGGGAAACAAATCAACTAATAGAAATCACATAAAAAGAGGAGGAATAAAGATGTTGGGGTTGGATTTTCGAGCTAGAAGAAAGGAATATTTATCTCAGGTCCATTGGAAGAGACTGAGAAAACCACCAAGGAAGAGAACAAGAAGAGGTTGTGTCAGTTGCAAAATAACAACACAATAACCATCTCTAGTATGGTGAGAAAGATATATTCCTCAATTCCATTATAATAAGGGACATTTTGAAATCAATAATAAAAGTAAGGATTCATAGTTAGTTTGTGTTCTTGTGGTTCTAATTAATTTCTTCTATTTTAATATTAACAATAGTAAATTAATTGTTTGTTGTGTGTTCAATATGCGTTTCGTTGTGCATTCTAAGGTCAAATCATATTCCTACATATATTAGAATTGATACAAGTTTTTGCACTACATCAAGTGGTATCAGAGTAGGTTTAGGTTCCTGAGTTGTGACAGTGTAGTTTATTGGCATGTTTTCAGACAGAGGCAAAGCATGCGCGTTTGTCATTGATGGCGAAGATCGGCACGATCAGTAGCGCAGTGGTAATGACATGGCAATGGAAAGATAAACAGTGAAGAGCAACAATGATCATCGGATCCCATTTAGAATTCTTGATGACTGTCAAATATGAATTCAAATAGGAGGAGCACGCAATAGAAGAGAATATATCTCAGGCATCACATTTGAGCCCGAAGACCGACCATCGTTGGATCCATAAGAAGGAGCACGGTCTTTACGTGCAAGATGAAGCGGGCCTACAAAATCCTGAAAGCAGAAGGATTTCACATCTTCAAGAAGGACACATGGCAAGCGACTAGAATTTCGTTGACCTGCACATTGGAGGAGTCAACGAAACATGGAGTGGGAACTTGCGATATGCGAAATCCTGAGAATTGATCTGGACCTTTGGATCGAGGTATGTTGTGGAACGTTGGATGCAGAGGACACATGGAGAGAGATTGGCATTTCACTGATTGGAAAGTCAAAGAAATGAGGTGCTCTATCCTATGAAATCACGAAATGCGAAACCACGACTTAATCTGAGTCGTTGATAAAAGGGAGATCGTGGACCATTGATCAGGCATGACGAAGGCCCGTGAAGTTGTGAAATTGCGATAAGATCTTGACCGTTGATCCAAGAGGGACATGTGGCAAGGGATTAACATTTCGCTGACTGGAAATTCAGAGGAAGGAAATGTTCTAACCTTGAAACTCACGATATTTGAAATGGCGATAAGGTCTGGCCCGTGGTCATAGACAAGGTCACATCATCAAAGGATTAAGGGAAGGAGCTAATTGCTAAGCTCCATTTCAGGGATCACAACTTGGAGTGCCGAGACCCTTCATCACAGGAATTTTGAAACACGAGATCACGATGAGATATGGACCGTCAGATCATTAAAGATATCGACTATTGATTAGGATCAATGAAGTTCATAAGTTCACAAAATGTGAAACATCTTTTGGTGTAGGCAGTGGTCACCGCTAATGGTCATATGAGAGGGAAGAGATAGCATGAAGCTAAGCTCCATTTCGGAGATCACAACTTGGAGTGTCAAGACCCTTCTACACAAGATTTCCGAAATGCGAAATGGCAAACGCATTTTGACTAGGACCATGGTCACAGCCAGTGGGCATATGGGATAAACACAAGACCTTGTAGATTTAATCCAACGATGCTTGTTAAATGGAAATATAATCGAAGGGCTACTGTTGATCTTTACGATTAACTATTCAGTTACGATTCAGTTAGAAGAACTGAATCATGATTCTTGGACAGTTGGCGATTCAGTGGCTGAAGCATTGTTGTCCTAGGAATTCCAGGTGTAACTGAAGTTGCGGGAGTGCATAAAATAAAGATGCAGTGACTGTGCGGGGTTGGTTGTTCTGAATGAAAAAATAGTTGAACTGTAAGAAAGGGAAAATTACAGTATGCACAGTGTGAGACCGATAGTATGCACAGTGTGAGATAAAACTCAGAGATGAGTAGCAGATGTTGAATACATAGAAGCAAGAGAAGAATTGCAGAACAACTTGAAGCAGAGTAGAATTGCAGAACAGATAGAAGCATAGAATAATTGTAGGACAAAAGAGAAGTGGTAAGAATTGAAATACCTGTGTTGTTGGTCATTCAATCATTTTACCTATAAATAGGGAGGTAGGGTGGTGTTAGGGAGGACTGTAGTCCTCTGTTGTTCAAGTTGGTTCTTGAATATTGGGAGTTGTAGCTTCCATCTAGTTGTGGCTAGAAAATAGGGTGGCAGGGTGGTGCTTGGGAAAACATAGAGTTTTATGTATGCAAGTTGGTGCTTATTTAAGTGGAAGTAGGTGCTTCTATCCAGTCGGTGCTGGAACACTCAGGGAGTTGGTGCTTCCTTCTAGTGGGTGCTAGAGAAACCAAAGAGTTGGTGCTCTCAAACAAGTCGATGTTTGTAAAACAGAGGTAGTAGCCTCACATTGAGTTGGTTCTCAATTATAGATGATGTACAGAACTTAAAAGACTTCCTATCATTTCGAAGAAGAAGAGGTTTTCTCCCTTTATGGGTTTCCTCATGAAAAATTGTCTCTGTGTATATCTTATGTGTGATTGATTCTCATTATTTATGTTGTCCATATGTTGTATAATATTGATGGTCACTTGGAGAAAGATTAAAAATGGTTCAATAGACTTAAGATTGTTTAAGCATAGTAACAACTGATTCACCCCCCCCTCTCAGTTGACTTAGTAATTTCAACAATTGGTATCAGAGTGGGTTACTTTTATCTAAAGGTAGATCTATAAGCTTAAACATGACAAGTCATGAAGGGACTTTAGCCACTAAGCCTCCTCTATTTGATGGAACAAATTTTGCCTTCTGGAAGGTTAGAATGAGAACATACCTAATGGCCTTAGGTGTTGATATTTGGGATGTAGTAGAGACTGGATACATAAAGCCTGTTGTGCTAGCTTCCAAGGATGATAAGTTAGAATTTAGCTTTAATGCTAAGGTAATGAATGCTATCTTGAATGGACTTGCAAAATTTGAGTTTGTAAAGGTGATGCATATTCAAACTGCCAAATAAATGTGGGATAAACTTATTAGCAGTTATGAAGGAAATGAGAAATTAAAAGATGCCAAACTTCAAACATATAGATTGAAATTTGAACAGCTAAAGATGAATGAAGATGAAATAGTTAGAAAGTATTTTTTAAGAGTTGAAGAACTTGTGAATGCCATGAAGGGTCTTGGTGAGAATTTTGAAGAATCATTCTTAGTTCGGAAGATTTTAAGATCTCTGCTTGATAAATTTAATCCAAAAGTTTCTGCAATAGAAGAACTAAATGACCTTAAAACTCTTTCCATTGATCATATCCTAGGAACCTTAACTACATATGAAATTAGAATTAGCAAAGATAAATCCATTACTAGAGAGGCTTCTTTTAAAGAAGACAAGAATATTGATTCAGAGCTAGATGATATTGAAGCAAAACTTGTGAGAAGGTTAAAGAAAGGATCAGGAAAATATCAAGGCAAGTTTCCCTTCAAATGCTTTAACTATGGTAAAATAGGCCATTTTTCATCTAAGTGTCCCCACAAGAAAAAGAACCAAAAAGACTAGAACTCTAATGATGAAAAGAAATATAAATTTAAGAAATATAGTAAAAGAAAAGTTTGTGTGCAAATAATGATGACTCCTCAGAAGACTTAGATAGTGATTCATCCTATGAAGACAAAGTGAATGACTTTATGCTTATGGCTATGGGAGATCTTGATTATAAACTCACAGAAGGTGACATGGATGATGAAGAAGCAGTGGTGGATATGGAAGGTGAATTAATCAGTGCTTTGGAAGAATTTGGCAGACTCAGATGTAAGAAGAGAAAACAAAAACAATTGTTGATACATTTTAAAATGAATGGTTAAAAACCTGATGAAGACTTTTCCCTATTAAAATTAAAGTTAGAAGAGGCAAAGAAATTAGAGGACATACCGAAAAAACAGTTATCAAAGAAGAAAGTAAGGTGTGAAGTCTTAGAAGAAGAGATAGTAAAAACTAGAAAAGAAATGGAGAAGTTTAAGGCATTGTATCACCAAAATATGTCAAGTATTAAAGCTTTAGAAGGATTAACCTCCATTCTAAATCATCAAAGAAACCTAAAGTTGAAAGTTGGCTTGGGGTATGAAGAAGGATCAAGTAGTGATCATCCAAGTAATACAAAACCTACCAAGTTTGTGAAATCCTCAAACATTGCCAACAATCACTCTACAGAAACAAAGAAAGAGAATCATCCACCAAGAAGGAATGAAAGAAAAATTACCAGAACCAAATCTGTAGATCAAAGAGATTATCGACATGAAAGAAATCGACCTCCTCAAAGAAGACACAATTTTTCAAGGTACAAAGGTTTTTTCTATGGTTATTGTTTTTTCTGCT
Source organism: Picea glauca (assembly GCA_000966675.3). NCBI lineage: Eukaryota > Viridiplantae > Streptophyta > Pinopsida > Pinales > Pinaceae > Picea > Picea glauca. Next base: position 128,481 of record JZKD02S1862241.1, on the reverse strand, counting down.
CTAATTTTGGTCACAAAGCTATAAACTGTTCTTTAAGATTTAGATATGAACAATCAAGATACTCAATGAATAACCATATTCCATAACAAAGATCGAGACAACCAAGCAACAAACAACCTCAGACTATAAATCATGCGATGGTTGGGAAAGGGACGCAGGTTAAGCATAAAAATAGCTATGAGCATAACAATTGCTATGATATGTTATTCAGTGAACCAAAATGTTACCTCTGCCATAATTATGGACATAAAGCTGCATATTGTTGCTTAAGGAATTACAAGCTAGATTTGATCCCCACTGCTGAAAATGTCAAGGTTTGATAGAAGAAAGTAGATGACAAGTGTGGACTAGTGTTATCAGCCCAAAAACAAAACAATCCCTGGTATATTGACAATGGATGTTCCAAACATATGATTGGAGACAAAAGTAAGTTTCAACTTTAAGTGAAAACAAATCAAGGAATGTAACTTTTGGAAACGATGCACCAGGAAAAATAAAAGGTAAAGGAATGGTAAGCCTGAGTAATGGCAAAGGAAAATCTCAAGATGTGTTGTTTGTAGATGGTCTGAAACATAATCTACTAAGTGCCAGTCAAGTTTGTGACAAAGGATGTGAACTTGTTTTTACTTCTAAAGACTGTAAAATAAAGTCTTTGAATTCAGGACAACTAGTTGCAAAAGGGATAAGAACATAAAACAATGTCTATGTGTTAAAAGAAGAAAAAGAAGAATGACACTTAAGAAAATATGATGAAAGTCGGTTGTGGCATAGGAGACTTGGACACCTAAAATTTAATCATATAATCAAGCTCAGAAACAATGGGGTAGTAAAGGATCTTTCGAAGATATCAAAGCCATACGACTCTATTTGTAAACCTTGCCAGATAGGAAAGCTTACTCACACTCAGTTCAAATCTAAAACTTTCCTTCTACAGAAAAACCTCTCTAGTTAGTACATATGGATTTATGTGGACCATCAAGGAAAGAAGGTACAGGAAAAGAAAATTATTTTATGTTGATTATTGATGATTATTCTAGACTAACATGGGCTGCCTTTTAGAAGGAAAAATCTGAAGCATTTGAAAAATTCAAAGTGTTTAAGGCTCTAATTGAGAATCAAACAGGAAAAATATTGAAGGCAGTAAGGTATGATAGAGGAGGAGAGTTTAGCTCATGGAACTTCAAAGAGTTATGTGATAAACATGGAATCAAAAGAGAGTACACAATTCCAAGGACTCCACGGCAAAATGGAGTTGTTGAGAGGCAGAATAGATCAGTACAACAAATGGCAAGGTCAATGATGAATGAAAGGAACATACCTTAGACATATTGGGTGGAAGCAATTCATACAGTTGTTCATATCCTTAACAAAGAACATCTCAGACCACACAGTGACAAGATTCCTTATGAACTATGGTTTGGAAGACCGGCTTCAATCAAGCATTTTAAAGTCTTTGGGAGTAAATGTTATATTAAGAATAATGATGAAAATATTAGCAAATATGATGATAGGGTTGATGAAGGTATCTTCTTAGGTTATGCTACAAACAGTAAAGGGTACAGATGCTACAATAAGAGGCTGTATAAATTGGTTGATTGTATAAACATAAAAGTTGATGAAGAAGTCTCAGTCAGAAATATAAGCAATGTTGAACTGAGCAAAGAAGATATAGTTGAAGATGAAGATGAAGATTTCCAAGGATCAGAAAGAGAAGAATCTAAATTAAATGAAGATACAAAACTCAGGATGACACAAATCAATAGAAAGAAACAAACTCACCTCTCAGAACTGTTAGAAACAATCATCCTGAAAATCAAATAATTGGAGATATAAATAAAGGAGTTCAGACAAGAAGGAAATTGATTAAAGACTCAAAACAATCTCATGTTTCTTTTCTATCTATGATTGAACCTAAAAATTTTGATGAAGCCAACAAGCATGATGATTGGATTAGAGCTATGAATGAAGATCTTGATCAGATTGAGAGGAACAATACTTGGGAGCTTGTTCCTAGACCCAAAGATAAGAATGTAATAGGTTCCAAATGGGTGTTCAAGAATAAAATGAATGAAAAAGGACAAGTTGTTAGAAATAAAGCTAGATTGGTATGTAAATGGTATGCACAAGTTGAAGGTCAGGGTTTTGATGAAACCTTTGCACCAGTGGCAACATTGGAAGCCATCAAAATGTTCCTTGCATATTCATGCCATAAGAACTTTAAAGTGTATCAAATGGATGTTAAGTCACCATTCCTTAATGGAGAACTAGAGGAAGAAGTATATATGGAGAAATCTGAAGGATTCTCATTGAAAAATAATCATGATTATGTTTGCAAGCTAAAGAAGGCCTTATATGGACCGAAACAAGCACCACAAGCTTGGTATTATAGACTAGACAATTTTTTACAAGACAAAGGGTTCAAGAAAGTGGTTTGCTAACTCTATGCAAACAGAGTTTGAGATGTCCATGATAGGAGAACTGTCACACTTTCTGGGTTTACAAGTAAATCAAAGTTCTACAGGAATATTTATCTCTCAAGAAAAATATTTGAAAGAGATGTTGAAGAAATTTCAAATGGAGGATTCCTCTCCTGTAAGTACACCTATGGTGGTTGGTTGCAAGCTCAGTAAAGATGATATTTCACCTGATGTTGATCAAAGGACATATTGCTCTATGATAGGTAGTATTTTGTACATCACAGCATCCTGTCCTGATATAATGCAAGCTATTGGAATGGTAGGTCGTTATCACTCTGCTCCTAAACAAATTCACTTGGTATTTTTCACAAGGATATTCAAATACTTGAAGGGAACAATGACTTATGGTCCGTGGTATCCCAGAAATCAGAATTTTCAGTTAACTACTTATTCAGATGCAGATTAAGAAAATTGTGTGGATGAGGGAAAGAGCACCAATGGAGGTGCCTTCTTCCTGGGTGACTCATTGGTAGCATGGATTAGTAAGAAGCAAGGATCTATTTCCTTATCAACTACAGAAGTACAGTACATTATTGTTGCTACTTGTTGCACTCAGATTTTGTGGATGATTCAAACTCTTGCATATTTGAAGGTAAACTATACTGATCCGATTACAATTCATTGTGATAACACCAGTGCCATTAGTGTCTCCAAGAACCCTGTTATTCACTCCAAGACTAAGCATATCCCAATAAAATACCGTTTTCTCAGAGAACAAGTTACAAACAGAGTGGTTCAGTTGAATTATATTCCTTCCACAAAACAGATAGTTGATATCTTTACTAAACCATTAGCAGTGACCCCTTTTGGATATCTTCGTCAAAAGTTGGGGGTTATAACTTCCTTCGTCTAATCTGTTCACCTGGTCGGGGGGAGTACTTATTGAATATCTATTGTATTTCGAAACTGCTCATAGTTGAGAGGGGGAGTATGTACCGCAACATCTCAGGGGGAGCGTGTTTCTTCTTTGACCTTGATGTAAAAGGGGGAGAAAATGTGGTAATTTCAAGGATGCTACAGTGGTATAGTTTCATGTTTTTCAAGGGGTTGCCATCAATGCCAAAGGGGGAGATTGTTGGCATGTTTTCAGACAGAGGCAAAGTATGTGTGTTTTTCATTGATGGTGATGTGATTGATGGCGAAGATCAGCACGATTAATAGTTCAACAATAATGGCATGGAAATGGAAAGATAAATAGTGAAGAGAAACAGTGATCATTGGATCCCATTCAGAATTCGCGATGACCGTCAGATCCGAATTTAGATAGGAGGAGCACGTAGTAGAAGAAAATAGATCTCAGGCGTCAGATCTGAGCCCGATGACCGACCTTCAGTGGATCCAGAAGAAGGATCATGGTCTTTACGTGAAATATGAAGTGGGCCTACAAAATCCCGAAAGCAGAAGGACCGTCCATCTTCAAGAAGGACACATGGCAAGCGACTAGAATTTCGTTGACCTGCACATTGGAGGAGTCAACGGAACATGGTGTGGGAACTTGCGATATGCAAAATCTTGAGAATTGATAAGGACCTTTGGATAGAGGTATGTTCTGGAACGTTAGATGTAGAGGACACATGGCGAGCGATTGACATTTCGTTGACTAGAAAGTCAAAGAAAGGCGGTGCTCTATCCTATGAAATCGCGAAATGTGAAACCACGAATTAATATTAGTTGTTGATCAAAGGGAGATCATGGACCATTTATCAAGCATGACGAAGGCCCATGAAGTTGCGAAATAGCGATAAGATCTTGACCGTTGATCCAAAAGGGACATGTGGCGAGGGATTAACATTTCGCTGACTGGAAAGTAAAAGGAAGGAAATGCTCTAACCTTGCAACTCACGATATGAAAAATTGAGATAAGGTATGGCCTATGGTCATAGACAAGGTCACATCATTGAAGGCTTAATGGAAGGAGCTAATTGCTAAGCTCCATTTCGGGGATCGCAACTTAGAGTGTCGAGAACCTTCATCACAGGAATCTTGAAACGCGAGATCATGATGAGATCTGGATCGTTGGATCATTAGAGATCTCGACCATTGATCAGGCTCGATGAAGTTCATAAGTTCACGAAATGCGAAACGCCTTTTGGTGTAGGTCGTGGTCACCGTCGATGATCATATGAGAGGGAAGAGCTAGCATGAAGCTAAGCTCCATTTCGAGGATCACAACTTGGAGTGTCAAGACCCTTCAACACAGGATTGTCGAAATGAGAAATGTGAAACACATGTTGATTAGGCCCATGGTCAAAGCTAGTGGGCATATGGGATAAACGCAAGACCTTGCGGATTTAATCCAACAATGCTTGTTAAATGGAAATCTGATCGAAGGGCTATTGTTGATCTTTACAATTAACTATTCAGTTAGAAAAATCGAATCATGGTTCTTGGATGGTTGGCAATTCAGTGGCTGAAGTGTTGTTGTCCTAGGAATTCGAGGTGTAATTGAAGTTGCAGGAGTACATAAAAGAAAGACGCAATGACTGTGTGGGGTTGGTCGTTCTGAATGAAAAATGAGTTGAACTGTAAGAAAGGGAAAATTATAGTATGCACAGTGTGAGACCGACAATATGCGCAGTGTGAGATAAAAATCAGAGATGAGTAATAGATGTTGAATACACAGAAGAAAGACAAGAATTGCAGAACAACTTGAAGCAGATCAAAATTGCAGAATAGATAGAAGCGTAGAATAATTGCAGGGAAAAAGAGAAGTGGTAAGAATTTAAATACCTACGTTGTTGGTCATACAATCATTTTACTTATAAATATGGAGGTAGGCTGGTGCTAGGGAGGAATGTATTCCTCTGTTGTTCAAGTTGGTTCTTGAATATTGGGAGTTGTAGCTTCCATCTAGTTGTGGCTAGAAAATAGGGTGGCAGGGTGGTACTTGGGAAAACACAGAGTTTTATGTATGCAAGTTGGTGCTTGTATAAGTGGAAGTAGGTGCTTCCATACAGTCGGTGCTAGAACACTCAGGGAGTTGGTGCTTCCTTCTAGTGGGTGCTAGAGAAATGAAGAATTGGTGCTCTCAAACAAGTCGGTGCTTGTAAAATAGAGGTAGTAGCCTCACATTGAGTTGGTGCTCAATTATAGATGATGTATAGAACTTAAAAGACTACTATCATTTCAAAGAAGAAGAGGTTTTCCTCCTTTATGAGCTTCCTCGTGAAAAATTGTCTCTGTGTATATCTTATGTGTGACTGATGCTCATTATTTATGTTTTCCATATGTTGTATAATATTGATGGTCACTTGGAGAAAGATTAAAAATGGTTCAATAGACTTAATATTGTTTAATCACAGTAACAACCGATTCATCCCCCCTCACAACCGATTCATCCCCCCTCTCAGTTGTCTTAGTAATTTCAACACAATTCCTAGAGGTGATTCTTGTGAATGTTTTTCTGAGTGAGGGTTGTAAGAAAACTCGTAAGGATGCCACCACGAAGAGATGGAGCAACATGAGGAGGTGCGAGAAATAGGGAACTCAAAGAATTAAGAAGAAGAATAGAATAAATGGAGAAGATGAGTTAGATTATGAATCTGAAGAAGAGATTGAAGTTGACAAAATGTTGAGGAAGGAGACCCAACAGTGCATTTGATATCCTTCTTGAGTAAAAAAGGTAGCATAAGGGTTGAAGTTTCATGATACGATGGTAGTTTGAAGGATGAAACTCTTATAGATTGGATATGATATCTCGAAATATACTTCGAATATGAGAATGTTCAAGATCCAAATCGTGTTTTTTTCTCCCATTAAAAAGTTGAAAGGACATGTTTCACTTTGGTGGGATATATTGCAGAAAGACAGAGTAGATCACAGGTTAGAGAAGATTAAAACTTGGAGGAAGATGGTTAGTAAGATCAAAGATAAATTTTTACTTGTTGGCTACCAACAGAACTTGTGTAAACAAGTACAAAATCTCAGGCAAAAAGAAACATTTGTGCATGAATATACAGAAGAATTATTTAAGTTGTCACTCAAGTCAGGGATGAAAGAGTCAAAGTATCAGAGAGTGGTAAGATACATAAATGGAATGAAGTATGATGTAGGAGCATCTCAAGCGAGCCAGTGTAGAGACAAAGGACAGCTGGAAAAGCGTCGAGCACAAATTTTGAAAATGTCTTAAAATATTAAATGAAGCCATCAAGTGGAGTGCACTTGTAAAATGTAATCGGACCTTGAGCGATTCGCTCTCGTCCTTAGTAGATAGAAGGCATTTATGGTAGTTAATGCAAATAGGTAGAATTGAATGTTAGATTAGACAGTTTTAGAGCGCAAGAGGGAAACAGGATATAGACACCCTCATTGTGTATTATAACATTATTATGATGATGAAGAGCATAGAGGAGAAGCAAAGAGAGCTCTGTAGCCGACTCCATGTACAGAAGTTCTGAATTAATACAAGAAAATTGTGATTCAGACTCATGGTGTTCATATATTCTCTATGTATGCATTTTGAATGTTATGCTCATGAATGGTTTACTCTTTCTGTCATGCGATTGCTTTTATGCTATGTATGAATGATTTCTTATTGAATGTTTGAAATCTGAGAGGAAAGGGAAAATGAATGAGTTTTAATTGTTTCTCTATCTGAGCCAGAGTTCCTGTAAGGACTGCAATTGAATTGTCTGCAAGGAGTGCATTGACAGAGGGTTCAAAGGTTTGTCTCTGAGAGTTCAGATAGGATAAATTTTGTTCTCATTCACACTGAAGTCCAGTTAGGTACAGGAGCCGTGCAAGGAGTGCGTAGGCCGAGTAAAGTCTCAGAGTTGCGAATCTGGGCGAAGTATTGAGAGACTGCTGCTGCAAGTTGTGCATAGAGTCGAAGGAAGGTAGATACCAAGTACCTGGAAGAATCAGAGGAAAGCGTAGTAACGAGGGACCATAGGAGGACGAGTTCTTTAGAGAGAGACACCTTGTTTAATTTGTGCAGAGGTTCTCAGAGGGAAACGAACGGTCAGAATTCTCTGAGGAGAAATCATGAAGTCCTGTGAGCCGTTAGATCTCACGAAGGAGCAGGGAAGTTACAATGAGTGCTTCAAAAGGTTCTAAGCTCAGGAGGAGTAGGACCATAGATCCAAGCCACAAGGGCCATTGGATTTGCAAGTGGATTCCTATTTCAGGATTTCGTAGGTGGAAGTCCCATAAAATTTGCAACAGGAATTGCGATATCACAAAACATGAAGTCCCAAAGGTTAAAAGGACAATGTGGGACCATAGGAGTCAGTGAGGTGGACAGGTGGCGCACTATCGACGTAGAAGTCAACCGCGTGGACCATTTCGGAGTTTCATGGAGTGAATTTCTGAATTCATTGCATTAGGATTCGCGATATTGCGAAGTCCAAAGTCCCGACAGAGTTAAGGGGTGTTGAAAAGTCAACCTTGTGAGTGCATCATAATTTTGGAAAATCGGGCTTCGGGAATCACGGGAACAAGTTACTTGACACCGCGACCGCCGAAATCGCGATAAGGAAAAGTCCGAAAGAGAAAGAGGAAGGGCCAACATTGACTGTTTTCGAGTTTCAGAGATTTGAGACAAGGCGCTTGAACAACGGATTCGCGAAGGTGCGAAGTCCGATCTCCCGAAATACAAGGGGGAATTTCTTGAAGTTGATTGTGGGTGCAGATTTCCTAAAAGGGAAATAGAAGAGTTGTCAAGATTTCTTCGGGCTAGTGAAAGGGGAAAGATCCTATTGACGCCAACCTTCCAACCTACGGGTTGAGGGGTTGTGTGCGTCATCAAAGTACCAGATTCAAGATGAGATGAGTACACATTACTTTCGAAATGTAGATGAATCCTACTAGGTTTCTTTGAAGGTGGAAGAAAATATTGATAGAAGAATATGATAGAAGTTCCAGGGAAAAGGAACCAGAGGCAGAGGCAAAGAAAATGATACTCAAGACAATGAGAAGGAGGATGAGAAAACCAACAGTAAACATGCAAGAGGATGAAAAATCATTGGAAGAGGAATATGTTTTGGTCGTGGTAAGTATGTAATTACATGTTATAATTGTGGAGTAGAGGGTCACAAGGCATCAGAATATCCAAAGAGGAAGAACTCATCAAGAAGAAATGAATCTAGGACGTAAGTCACCCAAGAATATGAGGTAGTAGTTGTTGGTGGGTGTTGGCATAAATATATGCACTATTAATTCCCGCATTTAATTATAAACCGGGGATCATAAGCTTCGAGGTGCAGGCACAAGAAACACAGGATCAAAGCCTAGTCTAGCCCAATCTAAAGCTGGCAAAAAAATCTTCAAACCCACACTGCTGGAAATTAATACTAAGGATTCATCACTAAGACGTAGGAATAACTTAGTGCTATAAAGGTTTAGATCATAGTCTTTCATGCACTCGGGGTGATGTTCGTGTGATTAGTCATGAGTAGCTTACTTAAGTTTCCTATCCTTCAATGGATTCCATTAGTGGTTATCTAAGCTACAAGAAAACTAAATCAAAGAAAACTAGATTAAAAGACAATGAAGACAATCTGAAAATGACTTGTAAGCAAATGAAACTAAACTTTCAAGACAATTCTTTAAATGGGTACAACAACAATAATGAAATCTATGTAATAAAACAATGGATCTCTAAACTACTAAATGAATGGAAATGTTTAAAAATTATCTATAGAAAAAAATAGACAAAAAGAGATGTGATTTGTATTCAATGGATGCCAACATACTTTGCATATCAATGCATGCAACAATATTTAAGAATCACATGATTACATCAAGATTCAAGGTGTGCATGTTATATGTTTTTGATAATAAGACAAAGAAATGTCAACAATGATCACTAAAGAATTATCTTATCCAGAACCTGAACCCAAAGTTTGAATCTTGAACATGCTAGACTTATTAATCCATGCACCAACATTAATATAAAAATCACAGAAAATATATCAGTCCTATGATATGTTGTCTTGTTATGTTTCAAAAAGGTAGATTCAATAAAAATAAATGATATACACCATGTGTTCCAAATCTCATGAGCAGGGATCAAATCCAATGTTCAAAAGTGACTTTATAAATGTTATTGAGAGTAGAGTTTTGTCATATGACAGAGGTGCAAATAGTGATCAACTCCTCAAGCAATGATACCACAAACATATTTTTTATGCAAACTAGATTCTTGGCGCCAAGACAGCGAAAATGGATTATATAACTGTCACATGAATCAAGTGTCAACAATGTTCAAAGGAGCCAAAAAAACTTCAGTTGTGTAAAACAACAAAGTGGTGTTATAAAACTAGAATAAAGTTGCACACATATGAAGAATGAATCTTGGGTCTTATTAATATTTAATAAAAACCAAAATTGTAATTAAAGAGAAGACTAATTAGAAAACTCACCATACAATAAAATGAAAATAGAATTGACTAAAACTAAATAAATTGAACATACCAATGCATACCCACACTGAGGGGGCAGGTGGCTAGCACTACTGAGAAAGATCATATCAAGCCAAGGAGATGCACAACAGATCAACAACAATCATCTTTTCATTGAATCATGGGACTATGTTTTTACATGGCAACCAACTCCTTAAAGCTTTCTCACAAAAATAAATCTTCCACTTACAAAAAATTCATGAAAATAATGGCTCCTTCTCACATCCCTATGAGTATTATTTATGCATGAAATCCATGGAGGAATGGATTAAATTGAATCCCCAAACTCAGAAAACAATTTTTACAGTTTTAGAATAAATCCCAAAACTCTGGGTTTTTCATCAATTTGGGTAGATTCAAGTTAGATATCCACCCATATATTCTACACCATTTCGAATTTTGGAAACGTCTGTGTTTTACTCAATTTTTCACATTCTAGAAAAAAACCATATCGTATGAATTCTAAATCTGATACCATATGCACAAAAATCAAGGCACAAGTTGGCAGTTTGAGATTTTTGCTATTTTTTTGCAAAATCATTCCCCCTAAGCTGGAGGTCCACATGAGTGATCTGGGTGAATTATGACTCACACGTTGGCATGTAAACATTGTATTGTACAAAACCCATGTCCCTTATTTGCTTCTAGAAGCATTTCAAACTTTCAAACTATTTCGAGTACCGAACGGTTGTTGATGTTGGTACTAGATGAGCACATCATTGGTACTGGATGAGTGCAGAATTGGTACCGAAAGATATGAGTACTGGATAACATGGAGTGTAGGTACCGGATGACATGGGGTGTGGGTACTAGATGACTATGCAAGTACCAGTTGACTGTAGAACCTTCTGGTACCAGATGACTTGGAGTACCGAATGATCTCCAGTGTGGGTACTGGATGACTTCCAATGCGAGAACATATTTTTCAAACATAAAAACATATTATTAAACCATCATTAGAAAAAATATTGTATAATCATCCTTTTAATAACTAAAAATATGGAAAATTATGTATTAACTACATAGGATGAATAACAAGAGATAATGGAGATTTATTGTGTAATTAGGGATATATTATGGACGAAATGAAAGGAGAAGGTGTAACGATGAGTGTATTTGTATGGTGGAAAATATGAAAAAACTAGAGCCCAAGAGTGGTAATGTGGAAGTACTCAAGCAAGAACAAGGACAAAACCTGATGATGAGAAGAGTATTACTCAAGCCTGAGACAAGGGAAGCAACAAAACCTGAAGAGAGGAAGAGAATGTTCAAAACTAAATGTAAAATTAGTGATAAGTGTTTTCATCTGGTCATAGATGGCAGGGGTACATAAAATTTGGTATCCACTGAAGTAGTGGGGAAATTGAAGTTGAACAACATTCCACGTCCCAATTCATACTGAGTTTCATGGTTGCAAAAAGAACAACAAGTGACTGTGACTGAACAATTTTTATTAAGTTTCCAGATTGGAAGTTTCAGTGAACAAGTTTTATGCGATGTGATAGAGATGGATGCATGTCATGTATTGCTTTGGAGGTCATGGATGTTTGACATAAAGGTATTCTATGATGGAAAAGAGAAATCATATGAATTTTTCAAGGATGGCCAACATTATAAGTTGGTACCAATGTTAGAAAATAATATGGACAGTAACAACAACAAGGGGATGGACAACATTAACAATAAAGTTGTGAACGACAGTAACAACAAGAATATGCATGGTAGTGACAATTGAATCATGTTATGTTCTTCTAAGGAATTTCTAAGAGAGAAAAAAAATAGTGGTTGTTGTTTGGCCATAATGCCAAAAAGGATTCAGGAGATGAAGAAGAGGGATTTTGTATTAGCGGATATTCAACACTTGTTAAAATAATTTAAGGAAATTGTAGCAAATGATTTACTAGCAGGATTACCTCCATTCAGAAGTGTATCACACTAGATCAGCCTAATACCAGGGTCAAATTATCCAAATAAGGCACCTTACCATATGACTCCAGAAGAGAGTGAAGAGGTAAATAGACAAGTACAGGAGTTAGTTGATAGAGGGTTAATTTGAGAAAGTTTGAGTCCTTGTGCAATACTAGTAGTTTTGACACAAAAAAAGAATGGTGAGTGGTGGTTGTGAACAGATTCACGAGATATTAATAAAACTACCATTAAGTACATGTTTCCTTTACCAAGAATGGATGATCTCAAGGACTGTTTGAGTGGCATTGAGTACTTCACGAAGATTGATTTGAAGAATGGTTATCATCAAATCCAGATAAGGGAAGGTGATGAATGGAAGACAACCTTCAAGACAAAATATGGGTTATTTGAGTGGTTAGTTATGCCCTTTGGTTAAACTAATGTACCTAGCACGTTCATGAGGCTGATGAACAAAGTTATGAAATTGTTTTTTGAAAAAAAAAGTTGTCTTATATTTAGATGACATTCTGATTTTCAGCAGGAGCAAAGAGGAACATCTAGAGCATGAAGGCGTTACAGTGATTGAAAGAGGAGGTTGTTGATAAATCTAAAGAAGTGTACATTTTTACAAAAGGAGATTGTATAATTGGGTTTTGTGGTTTCCAAACAAGGTTTAAAGATGGATCTTGAGAAGGTAAAAGAAATATTGGATTGGAAGATACCTAAATGCACTTTTGACGTGCGGAGTTTCCATGGACTGACAAGTTTCTATTGGAATTTCATTCAAAATTTCAGTCAGATTTGTGTGCCTCTTATTGAATGCATGAAGAAAGGGACATTTCAGTGGACAATTGTAACAACAAAGTCATTTGAATATTTGAAAAGAAAGTTGACAGAACAACCAATATTAGCACTTCCAAATTTCAATAAGGTATTTCAAGTAAATTGTGATGCAAGTGGGACAAAAATTGGAGCAGTTATGAGCCAAGAAGGGAGATCAATATCCCTTTTTAGTGAAAATTCGAATGAAATGAGGAAGCAATACTCTGTTTATGATCAATAATTTTATGCTATCATCCAGGATTTGAAAAAGTGGAGACAATACTTGATTCCAAGGGAGTTTGTTTTGTTTACTGACCACATGGCACTAAAGTGCATCAACAACGAAGGTAAATTGAATCAGAAACATTCTAGATGGGTAGAATTTTTAGAAAGTTATACATTTGTTTTGAAACAAAGGTCAGTGAAATCAAACAGGGTTGTTGATGCATTGATTCAAAGGACGGTATTTCTAAACATTGTGTCAGTTGCAGTAGTAATTTTGGAATGTGTGAAAGGGTTGTATGAAGAGGATGTAGATTTTTTAGCGGCTTGGAAGGCATGCAAAGAACCATGGTGTATGGATAGAACACAATTCTTATAATACCACATTCAAGAGGGTTACTTGTTTAAGAACCAACAACTATGTGCTCCACGGAGTTTGATATGGTTGAACATCATTAGAGAGTTGCACAATGGCAGTTTAGGAGGACATTGTGGCATGGAAAAAACCACAAAATTGGTGAAAGAACGATACTTTTGTCCCAGCATCAACAAAGATGTCAATAAATTTCTTGAGTGTATTAGAATTTGTCAATTAGCTAAGGGTAGAAGTCATAATACATGACTTTACACTCCATTGTCAGTACTTGAAAGACCATGGGAAGATGTGAGCATGGATTTTATTTTGGGATTACCTAGGACATAGAGGAATTACGATATTGTGATGGTAATAGTAGATCGGTTTTTAGAAATGGAACATTTTTTAGCATGTAAGAAGACAAGTGACGCTAGTGAAGTGGTTTCCTTGTTTTTCAGAGAGGTGGTATGGTTACATGGCCTATCGAGGAGTATTACTTCATATAGAGACGCGAGGTTTCTTGGTCACTTTTGGAGGACACTTTGGAAAAGGTTGGGTTCTAAGATGTTATACAATTCTTCCTATCATCCTCAAACCGATGGGAAGAACGAAGTAGTTAACCGAAATTTAGGAAACTTATTGAGAAGTTTGAATGGAGAAAATCCTAGTTAGGATTTAGTTTTGGCATAAGCTGAATTTTCTTATAATGATTCAGTGAACAAATCTATAGGGAAGAGCCTATTCCATTTTTTTATGGCAGGTCACCTAAAGGGGTGGTAGATTTGGATGATTTATCAGATCTAGGAGATAAAATGAGTGTTGATGCCAATGATTTTGCAGACATTATGCATGAATTGCATGAGAAGGTGAAGCAGAAACTACAGGAAAGCAACAACACGTATAAATAGAGGAAAGTCATGTAGCGAAGACAAAAAATATTTAAAGAAGGTGATTTAGTCATGGCTCGCTTGAGAAAGGAATGATTTATTAGAGGTACCTATAACAAACTAAAGTATAAAAATATAGGGCCATGCAGAATCTTGAAGAAAATTTCTGATAATTCTTATCAGTTGGAAGTTTTGGACAAGTTTGATATATTTTCAACATTCAATTATTTTGATCTGTATGAGTTCCATGAAGGAGAAAACGACGATGATGAAAGTACCCTGGATGGATGGGAACAAATACCAATCAAGAAAGCTAAGGAAGTGGAAGAAATTTTGACCACAAGGATTGGTAGAAAAACTCACAAGAAGGAATATCTAGAATATTTAGTCAAATGGAAAAACAGAGGATCTGAGGATGCATTGTGGGTTTCCAAAGAAAAACTATGGGACTTTAAAAACTGTTCATTCTCTGGAAGAACAACTAAATGAGTTGGGAGCTCATGTTTCTCTTACCAAGGGTGTCTGATGCAAGATCATCTTTGGTTCTGGGAAATCTGCATAACCCAAAAAAAAATCAATTATGTAGAAGTTAAATTAGGATGAATAGGGATGGTTGCAACTCTACTCAACAACTCACATTGTTACTCATTATTATAATTGACAGTGTTGCAACTCACTGCAACTCCATGCAACAAAATTGGTGTTGCAACTTACTGCAAATCCATGCAATAGGATTGGTGTTGCAACTCACTGCAACTCCACGCAATAGGATTGGTGTTGCAACTCACTGCAACTCCTAAACTGCAAATCCACGCAACAGGATTGGTGCTACAAATCCACACTACGGGATTGGTGTTGCAACTCGATGAAAATCCTATGTTACGACTCCATGCTACAATATTTGTGCTTGAATTCTTATGTTGTTACTTGATGTGATGACTCAAAATTCAGTCCATGTAGCTTGTGAAGATTAAGTGCCAAGTGGAAATCATTGGTGAAGGAAGAGGAAACAAAAACAAATTGGAAAATGACTGGGAAGCGAAAAGTCATGACTATTAATATTTCCAATTGAAGGGGAAACAAATCAACTAATATAAATGGCATAAAAAGAGGAGGAATTAAGATGTTGGGGTTGGATTTTTGAGCTAGAATAAAGGAATATTTCTCTTAAGTCCATTGGAAGAGACTGAGACAACCACCAAGGACAAGATTGAGAATTGACATTGTCAACTGTAGAAGAAAAACATAGTAACCAACTCTAGTATGGTGAGAAAGATGTATTCCTCTATTCCATTGTAATAAGGGACATTCTAAAACCAATAATAAAAGTAAGGATTCATAGCCTATTTTTGTTCTTGTGGTTGTAATTAATTTCTTCTATTTGAGTCTTAACAACAATAAATGAATTTTCTTTTGTGTGTTCAATATGAGTTCCGTTGTGCATTTTGAGGGTAGATCATAGTCCTTTAGATGTTATAATTGATACAAGTTTGTGCGCTACATCATGTTGCAACCCTTCTCATGCTCTTCCTTCCTCTGTGGCCCTTTGTGCATCATGTAGAAACTGCTTATGCTAAACAACATCAAACTTAGGAGGGGGTTGCGCCGCCTTTCTTATCTTCCCCTCCAACCTTTGACCCAAGATTTCACCATGCTTAAAGTCCATTCTCTTCTTTACTCTGCCTTGGGTTATCACCCATACATGAAATTCATCATCCTTTTTATGATTCTTGCACGACTTTGCAATCACCATGTTTCAATGTTCCTTCTTCTCCTCCCACTTATTCAGTAAGTTAGTACAATCCTCCATAACATGCTTGGGGATGTAGAAGTACCCACAGAGAGCATGGGGCTTGGTACAAAATATTGGCATATGGCCTATCTCACCATAGTTAAAACAAATGGGGGTCTACCTCACCCTCCTCCATATCCTCATCTGTGACTACGTCCATATCCACCTCTAGGACCTTCTTGATATCCCCCTCTCTTAGCACTGCCACGATCGCCACCCTTTTGTTCCTCTTGAACCTAGAATACATCATGGGTATGGTGACCGAAAATTGTTCACATCATACCCCATGGACTTACATAACTCGCAAAATGGATTATGATGCATCTTATGATATTTCTCCAATGTTGGGAAGCAGGGTGGTATATGGCCCCACTTCTTGCAAATTTTGCACCACTTTGTCTGAGGTCCAACTGGATATGGATTTGGCAAACCCATTTATATATAGTTTCCAAGTGTGGTACATTTATGTATTTAGTGCCCCTATGACCTGCACATTGTGCACCATACATGCTCATGCGCGAATTTTCCCTTTGTCATATATTGCAGTTGCATCATCAATTTGGTCAGCTGAGACTATCCCTGCACCAAACCTGTTGATGTTTCTCCTCCTCTCGGTGTAGCCTCTAGGCGCATCACAATCTATACCACTTCTTCCATAGTAGTCACCTTTTTTTGGGTAAGCGAGACACAAATACGGGGAAGAAACCCTGTAGTGAACCATTCTCTATGTTGCACGTCTTAGATCTAGAATATCAGCCTATCCAACAAAATATTGAATCGTTGGTCATAATCCCACACAGTTTCTCCCATTTTCTGCTTAGTCTCCTTAATCTCCTTAATATTTGTAATGCATTGAAATTTTGACTTAGGGTTCTAGAATTCCTTAATCATATCTCTTTTGATCTCTATCAAGGATCTCGTCTATCCCACTAGTGCAGTGGCCTTGTACTTCATGTACCATGTGAGGGGTCTTCCTTGAACATGGTCTCTAGTTGTGCAATCTTTGATGCCTCGTCTATGATCCTCTCCACCGACCATATTGCTTCACTTGTGAACCAAAGTTTCTCTGCACCATCTCTACCTGTCCCATGGAACATGGGTAATATCATGGTATTATCCTCATTCACCATCCTCAATATCGAACTATGTTATCTGAACTAACTATTGGGTGTCAGGGATCTTGGTATTGATACTCTTCCTAGTGAAGTAGCATTGACTTCGTCTTCTTCTTCACTCATCGCTTCTCTTATTTCTTATCATACTCTTTCTTCTACTCCAATTGCCTCGTCATCTGTTATTCTTTCTTCTTGACTATAAATGCACAAGAGGGTTGGTTCAAAGGAGGGGTAAATCCATATTCTTCTAACATTTCTTGTGAGGGAACCCAGAGATTTTTGTATCCGTAGCCACACAACATCATCCACTATCACTAACTCTTCTTCCCCTCCTCTTGGGGGTCCTTCCTCTTCCTCTCCTATCTCTATGCCTCATCTTCCTCCAAATTCGTGGCACTCTGAAATAGCCAAGGGGTTTAGACTGCATCTTTTGGGCCCCTACTACCAATACTATTTGTATCTCCACTGGATACCCTACTCTCAACTTCACGCCTCATCATCGGCCTATCCTCATTTGTGTTCCTCTCTGTCACAACACACTCTCTCGCACTTCCTCCTGGTGCACTCTCCTTCCTCTCCATCCTGGGCCTGACCCCTCATCATGTACCCCTTGCTATCTTCCTTCTACTTCATTTTTCTGCTCTCCTCCTTGACTCAACTTTTATCGTGTATCTTTTGACTCTCTCTCTCCTCTGCTCTTTTGAGTCCATCCTACTCCTCACCTCATTTTAACATCTTCTAGATCCTTCTCAGTGGATCCATATCCTCTCTCACTTTTTCCACACCTTTTCATCCCCCCCAAGCGCTAGGGAAGTCTACTCGGTGATCCTGTTGAGATCCATGTGCATCAACCCCTTATCGATGAACATCATATTTATCCGTAGTGGGATTTTTTCTAGCAGCCTTTTTGTAGGACCTTCCATGAACTTTCTCTCAACCTTGCTGAAAGAATAATTGTACTCTATAGAAAACTCAATTGTATACTCTTCCTTCACCCGAACAAACTAGAAACCAATGGCTTGATTCCACTTGTTATCAAATGTATTCAACCTATTAATCATGAGCTAATCCTAGACCAATGGTTCATGTGGCCTCAAATCAGTATTAGTAGCAGTTTACCTCTTCAACCACTCATACATTAGATAGGGAAATTCAACAAAGAAAATTTCATGCATATTAGTGTAGAGATACATGTCCTTCCATTGCTTCACATTGGTATGTAGACCTTGAATCTCCCATCAATAAAACTCATATTCCTTCATAGTCAACCACTCTTTAATTTCTTCCTAAGATGGATACCACCTAATTATTTTCCTTCATTATTCAATACAAAACCTTTAGGCCCCAACAATAAAACCATTTGTTGGATCATTCCATGCTTTCACTCATCCTTCCTAATAATAGGGGATTCAAGGCCCATGGCTCATTATGAGTTGACCAACAAAAACCCCAAGGCATATACATATCAATCCTTAGCCAAAGGATGAAGAAGTTCTCACATGAGACGCCATGAGAATCACATAGACGATCTGGTCTTGTGTCAGTGATGAAAGACTAACTGCACGAGAATCCTTTTGGGTTGACATTCACATAATTCATTGCTAAATACTTAACAACTAACAATATACAACAACAACATATACATTCAATTGACACATGATCAACACATCATCGGACTAGAATCACTGCAACTTTATTGTCTTCGGTCAAACATTCACAAACAGACATTAGCAACTCATCAATTGACACAAATTTAACCCTATTCTATTCTACATTTTCCCAATATTATATTACATAATGCCATGCACTTTCTTCAGAATCTGCAGATATAACAGACCCAAAATCGCAACCAGAGACATTACAAAAACATAGGCTCAGATCGAACTCAAATACATTGAAAACAACCAACACTCGCTACCTATTTGGATAGCTAAAATGACTAACAACAACAACATTTTTATGTCATTGTTGCTCCCTTTTTATTTGCTTCTCAGCTCTAGTGCTTTGTCACTTTCAGTTATTCCCCACTTGCTCCTCTAACTTCTGGTTCCACATGCTTCTGTCACCTACATGCATTCCATGTAGCCTCTTTGGAATTGTGGCAATATTAACTACTTTTCCATCTCATCTCCTTATTGCTCCATGATCTCTTGTGCTTCCTAAAGTAATCATTTGGGAATTTTTCCCGAAGATTATTTTCTTGATTATGACATGCATGCAATGTCTTTTTAATTTCTAGCATGCATCTCAAAACTCAGTCCAATGTGCATTAGAAGAACTTGAACTGGTGTGGATTAGAAAAAAATTATCTGGAGCGCACACCTCCTATCACCCACCGTGCAACTGCTTGTGTTCACACAAAATTGGAATAGAAGCACACAAAATCATTTGTGCACGTGCGTGATCTTTACCCAAAACTTTGGGTGCCGACACACATCACATGTTGGAACATGGAAGAGGTCGAGTGCGTGAGTACTTCATCCATTGGAAGGACAAACCTGACGATGAGGACACTTGGGAGAAATATGAGTCCTTGTGGAAATATGATGTAACATCCCCATTACCAAACTACTATGATACCACAATGTAACCTTACCCAACCTACTATTGAGCAATGTTACTCCAACATTTAGTGTGCAGATTCTACTCTATAATCATAAGTCCATGTAGTAATACTTGAAGTAACATGCTTAGGCCCAAGCTAAGTCACACCACACAAACTTTCCTCTTTTTACACAACTTAACACAACGGAAGTAACACAATGCAACTGCATTCCCAAGCATATTGAGTACATATCTTTACTGCACGCGTATTCCATACTGAACATGAGGTCACTACTGCGCACAAAACCATTATGGTATTACACACCAATTCTATTCTCCTTGTGCAAGCAAATTGCTTCCATGTGTGCACAAGTAAATTCAACCTCTGGTGCACACAGACTATTTCCATGCACGCATGACCATTCTAACCTCATCTAGGAGACTCATAACTAATATCATAAGGCTAACATAACAAGAAAACTAACAACAATTGTCATACTCATGCACGACTACAAATACTGACTATCAGCACAACACATACATGTGCAAGCAACATACTACAAAATAACATCAATTACTTATATGCAACAACATACAAGAATTAAACCCATATTAAACATAGATAATTAAGCACGCAGTAAATGAAACAAGCACATAAATACACTTATATTTTATGAAAAGTCACCAACTACTCTCACAACTCAGATGTTCCTTCCAGCCATAGACTTTGTTGCTCATATACTTTCAGCAACAGGTCACCCCTGAGCTGGGGCTTAACTCCACCAGGGAAAAAGGATTCATAATTTCAAGCTAAGGTCTGATAATCAACAAAATTTCTTAGTCAAAGGTGCCAGTGCTACAACAAGCCTACAATATCGCACTCCCCACACGTTTTTTACACCCAAGGAAGTGTGCCCTTTCTCTGCTCAACAATCCTTCAACTGCCCCACTTCCCTTATAGGGTTCCAACAATAGGCCAAACAAGAAGTCTCAAAGCCCTACAACTAATGCCCACTGCACCAAGGAACAATTCCCAACCAAACTTTCATCTACTGATAATGCTCATGGGCCTGACAACCCGCCTCTTCGACAAAAAATCTCTCACCTAGAGAGAGTGCTCACATGGCCTAACAACCCGCCTCTTCAACATAAAAAATCTGGTTACAATACAGAAAACACTTACAAGCGTTTCTTTGCAGATAAGATAATAGTCGCCCTTCTCAGATCATCCAACCCCCTTCTGCACATGAGAAAAATGAATGACTAATTCCCTAGAATGAGTTCTACCTTCTCGAAATACACTTAGGCCAACAATATATATTGCATGTCTTAAATTAGACACTTGTCACATTTAGAACTAGGTTTAGTCACTTGGTGACCCGTTTCCATCCCTCGATAACTTAGGATAAATAAATATCCAAAAACTACATTTTTCCAAAAATATTAATAAAACATTCCCTAGAATTCAAGTCCCCCCACTTTTTCCCTTTTCTGGTGGAGTTAGTCCCCTATCTCTTATGTCTACGCACAATGAAGTGATATTATTAATAACTTGAGTATGATTACACTTTACAAGGATAGGCATACTGGTCTATTTGCATCCTCGCTCACCAACCTCATAACCACACAGGTTCTCCAACCTCCAATATATATATAACTCAGCTTGATGCGCACTGTCAGGTAATCACTGCACACTTACTCAAGTGTGCACAACACTGCGAAATGTGCTCACCCTTCCTTTGATTTGCAACCACGTGCACTTACCCATGTGGGCACATCACTATGAAATGTGCACACCCTTTCCTTGATAACAATCCCCACGCACTGTTGAGGTGCGCACAAAACCAAAACTTGGTACTAACGGCTCACCATCCTATATTTACATTTACAATTACAATTGGTACCAATGGCTCACCAACCTATATGTACAATTACAAAGGGTTCAGATTAAGGACATTACATATGAGGACATAATTCGAGAGTTTGACATAGGTCACTACGGATCGAGTGGTACAGAAGTTTTCGGGACGACAACAAGTTTAGTGGGGGAGAATGTAAGGCCTTCTATGACACCCATCGAACACGTGTGCTCCTTGGGCATATTCGATGACATAACGGATGAAGAGCACAAGGGGGAAGCAGACAATTGGGCAAGAAATTGTATTATGGGCGTGGGCAGGAGCACCTTGGGGCACAATGGTGACGTGCGAGCCCAAGGGGGCACACACCCTTCTTCCCTTGCGGCGTATGATAGAGAATTGGGTTGCGTTTGGGCAAGGGTGGGGCAACTTGGAAGCACACCCAAGTAGTGGACCCATCTTCCCTTGACAACATGGGCACACCGGAGAGGTTGAATGATCCCATCAACACATCCATGGATTGTCACGATGATCGACACAAGGAAGAGTAAGACAAGGGGTGTGTGCCCAAGGATGGGATGTGTCAATCTAAGAGATGCGATGGTTGATGAGAAAACAGGCTCGTTTGGGTGGATTGGGTCCACGGAGGGGCATGACGGTTCGTTAAGTGTGATGATTCATGAAGGGATGCAACACACCCAAAAGACATGACGTTTCGCACAAGTGACCCTTGGAGTCCCTTTAAGAGCATAAGGGCACACAACCAAAGGCACATGAAGAAAGTGAAGGCAAGAGACATGGAGGCTCGAGGCTGGGGGAGCACCTCTGAGGCAAGGAGGAGCAATAAGGAAAGTCTAGGTGTGACAGAACCGCAAGTCTGGACAGTTCTAATCTATAAGGCATAGTAGTGAGACTCTGCCCATCTATGTAACTGGGACAATAATGTCCTCTTTGTAAAGCTTTGTTTCTATTTCGGAATATAATAAACGAAGTTGGTTATTAGGCACTATATATCTCTCTCTTGTGTTTTGCATGTTTTTTGTTGTATGCCAAGTTGACTAAGTGCTAAAGAATGTTAACAAATGTCTAAGTATACAACTGAGTTGCATAGAGTAACAATGTGACTCTTCTGTAGCCTAGAACAATGTATGGGTAAGCTCTAGGTGAATGAAGTATCCTTGGTTGAACCAAACTGCCAAGTGAGAACCACCACTTTGCGTAGTCCGGATGAAGTATCCTTGGTTGAGCCAAGCTACCAAGTGAGAACCACCACTTTGCGTAGTCCGGATGAAGTATCCTTGGTTGAGCCAAGCTACCAAGTGAGAACAACTATGGTGTTGTTGCATGTCCAATAGATGTCAGATTAGACTTGTGCATGACTCTTAGGGGCGTTATAGATGATGAGATAATAAGGGAGTTGAAGAGCTAGCGAGGCACTTAAAGGGTAGGAATGTAGAATGTTAAGGAGACCAAAGAGCATAGAGCTCGTTATATAATCTAACCATAAATATTTAAAGGTGTATTCCAGCGTTAAATCTATGAATGAACTTGTACGCTAGTACGATGAATGAGGGACCGGTGGAGAATGAGAGAATACAACACGGGCTTTGTTAGAACTTATACGTGAGTGCGTGGATTGAAGGCCCGGTGGAGAATAAGAGAATATAGCACGCCGTTCTTTGGATGGATCAATCTTCTGGAGAATTACAGAATTTAATACGTTGTTCTACTTCTTTCGATGCATCAATCTTGGAGAGAATTAGAGAAATATAACACGCCGTTCTTTCGATGCATCAATCTTCATATCTTCACGTGGACTTGGGGTCCAACGATTAAATTGGTGGATGGTGAATCAACCTTACCAACTCCACTATTAAAAGAGCCAATAATCGTGGTGGGAAACTTAGTGGTTTGGCACTGAGTTATTGGGCTCAGAGACAACCATAAAATTCAGGGATCCCAGATAAGAGTCAATAATCATGATTGGAAACTCAGTAGTTGGCACATAGTACTTGGGCTCAGAGACAGCCACGAAATTCATCCCAGGGATGGGGATCCCAGATTTGCATTAAAGCTGACATAATTGTCGTTGTCGGTGTAGTGCATGTAGGAATCTTATACTACAATGGGAGGATTGGGGTCCAGGGATGGCCTTTTTTAACTGAGCAAAGATAGATTATTGAGATTAAGCATGAGTGGGAGTCTTTTCCCACCAAACAAATACTAAATTAATGATCAAATATTTAGGTCAACTTGTTTACACCGTTCCTTTGAATTTGTGGGTCTCTCCCTCTATAAATCAACCTCAACCGCTTCCAGATGTGTGGCAGACGAGGATATCAGCGAACAAAAAGATCACGCGTTGTATTTTTTTCATAGATACGCCTTGAATGTTTTGTTGTTGGATTTGTTTTTCCAGGTTTTAGCCTTTCACTGGGAGTCTTGGTAGGCAAGAAATTCATGGAGGGTACTGTTATGATCGGAGCTGCGATGAACGTTACCACACAGAGCTGTGTAAAATTGATGAAGACGACTTCCAATGGAGCATGGCAGGGCGATAATCCCATGGATTTTGCATTCTCCCTGCTCATAGTGCAAATCTGTATTGTGCTGCTCGTCACCAGGACGCTGGATTTTCTGCTCAAGCCGTTGAGACAGCCTCGCGTCATAGCAGAAATCATTGTAAGCCCCCAGTTAATATATGTTACCGCGTAGTACTGATGTATATATTTCAAACTCCGCTCATCTACAGCTACCTGGTCTTTCAATCTCACTAAAATATCAATGTTTGGAGGTTTTTTTAATCAGTCTCTAGTATATCATTCTTCGCAGGTTTTTAAAATCAGTATCAATTTATTCTGTACGAGGTTGAACTGATCTGAACTTTTCGGGTTTCAGTAGTTGTATAAGCTTTTCATTATTTATTCATGGAAATTTGACTTTTTTGTTTTTGTCTCATACAAAAACACTCTGCTACTATAATTTTAATAAAATAAAATTACAGTAGAGACAAGATTGCTCTATTTCCTGGTTACAGTTTTTTTTAACATATTTGTTTCATAGATTTTGGTTTCTACAACTTCTAGAACTTTCCACCACCTTTACAACCAGGTCATCCTCCAAGATATTTCGTGATATAAGTTTGCATGGATAGCATGTGGAGAATGTCAGCTAAAAAATGGTCGTGATAACGCTAAATGAATAAAAAACTTTTACAGATTCATGACTTTTGTGTGTTGGTTGTTATCAATCTAGGGTGGAATTATTCTTGGCCCATCTCTTCTAGGGCGCAATGAAGCTTACATGCACACAGTTTTCCCAAAGAACAGCACCCATGTACTGGAAACTGTTGCAAATATCGGGCTTCTATTCTTTTTGTTTTCGGTTGGGCTGGAACTAGATTTCCAAGCTATTAAGCGAACTGGAAGGAAGGCCTTAGCAATTGCAGCGGCTGGAATTAGCTTTCCGTTTGTGGCTGGGATCGGGGTTGCTTATGTGCTCAGAGCAACGATTTCGAAGGGTGTGGGCTATCGTCAGTTCCTCGTCTTCATGGGTGTATCAATGGCTATCACTGCATTCCCGGTGCTTGCTAGGATACTTGCAGAGCTCAAGCTTCTCACCACAGATGTGGGACAGATGGCCATGGCTGCAGCTGCTGTGAATGACGTGGTTGCGTGGGTTCTTCTGGCCGTTGCCGTCGCTCTTTCAGGAACAGACAAGAATCCGGTCGTATCAGTCTATGTTCTGCTCTGTGGCTTAGCGTTTGTTATTTTCATGATGGTGGCCGTGAAGCCGGTCATGGCCTGGATTGGCCACCGTTCGCCTGGCAACCAACCGGTGAACGAAGCATGCGTTTGCTTTACACTTGCTGGAGTGCTAGCAGCTGGATTCGCAACCGATGTAATTGGGATTCACTCAATCTTCGGAGCTTTTGTGTTTGGTTTGACGATTCCGAAAGACGGCCCATTCGCAGGGATGCTTATTGAAAAGATTGAAGACTTCGTATCTGGCTTGCTGCTGCCACTGTATTTTGCCTCCAGTGGTTTGAAGACTAACGTCGCAACGATCCATGGAAGCACAGCTCCGGCTCTGCTTGTTTTGGTAATGGTGACGGCCAGTGCTGGGAAGATTCTGGGTACGTTTTTTGTGGCAATGGCCTACAAAGTGCCCTGTAGAGAAGCAATGACCCTAGGATTCTTGATGAACACCAAAGGATTGGTTGAGTTGATTGTCCTCAACATCGGAAAGGATAGGAAGGTAAAACCCAAATTGCATAAAAATCTTATGTTCATCTCTAATGAACTCAATTGGATAGCCCATTTAGTTTGATCTGGATGTTTACTTTTGTTTTTCAAGGTTCTGAATGATGAAGTATTTGCGATCTTGGTGCTGATGGCTCTGTTTACAACATTCATCACCACTCCATTAGTAACGGCCATATACAAGCCAGCAAGGAAGGTGGTTCCATGCAAGCACAGAAAGATACAGAGAGAGAAGCCAGAGGACGAGCTCAGAATCCTAGCCTGTCTGCACGCAACGAGGAACATACCGGCGATGATAAACCTGATAGAGGTCTCCAGAGGAATTCGAAAGTCTGCCCTGCACCTCTACATCATGCACCTGATGGAGCTTTCGGAGAGGTCTTCTGCGATCATGATGGTTCACAAGGCCAGGAGAAATGGGCTCCCCTTCTGGAACCGAAACCGATCTCAACAAGACCAGATAGTGGTTGCGTTCGAGGCGTATAGACAGCTGAGCAAAGTAGTAGTGAAACCCATGACCGCGATCTCTCCGATCCAGAACATGCACGAGGATATCTGCAACATTGCGGACCAGAAGCGGATCGCCATGATCATACTCCCCTTCCACAAATACCAGCGCGTAGACGGAGTCCTAGAGTCTCTAAATCTGGGATTCGAAACAGTGAACCAGAGGGTATTGGAGCACGCGCCATGCTCGGTGGGCATCCTGGTGGACAGGGGCCAACTGGGGGGTCAATCCCAGCTGGCGCCATCCAACGTAGACCATCACGTCGCAGTGCTCTTCTTCGGAGGACCAGATGACCGAGAGGCTGTGATTTTCGGAAGAAGAATGGCGGAGCATCCCGGCATTAAGCTTACGGTAATAAGGTTCCTGCCCGGCACTGAGTTCGAGCACACAGCC